>PVIU01015915.1:0-46636 GCA_004026605.1 Ondatra zibethicus
TTTTTTTTTTTTTTTTTTTTTTTTTTTTTTTTTTTTTTTTTTTTTTTTTTTTGTAAGAGGCTTTACAGGGGCAACAGTGGACCTGGCTTTGAATTGTAAGTGCCCATTTTAGAGCCTATGCCCAACCACATGGCCTAAGTTCATTTCAGAGCATCCGCCAACATGGCTCTTAGGTCCAAAAAGGGGGCGCAGAGATTGAGTGCCTGGTGTCCTGAAGCAAACAGATCCCCACCTCAGTCAAGCCCGATCCCATGGGATTGACCGCTTCCTGGGACTCGGATTCCTAGCGTGAGCTCACGACTTCAGCAGGAATCCGAAAACGACAAAAATAAGACGAATAGGTCCCCTAAAACCCTATAGCATAGACAAGAAAAGGGACTCACCAAGACGCAGCCGCTGTAGCCCAGAAGACGATTTTAAGCGTGGCATAGGGAACTCGAACTGTAGACTAGGGGCCTTTCAACATGTGGCCTGCTGCGTGGAAAGGGGCTGCCCTAGCTCGATGGAACCTCCAAATGTTAGGAATATTTCCTAATGCGAGCTCCCTGCCAACACAAAATTCCCAATCAAGCCGAATCAAACAAGCCAAATTAAGAAATATCCAGGTTTAATAGAAGTTCTGCGCTCTTGGGTGGCCCCGAGGGGGTACCAGGAAGCCGCACAAACGCGACCATTGGGAGAAAGGAAAAGGGACCACCTGTTCCTCTTTTGGGAGATCATTTAAATACCCTGGGGAGTGGTCCTGACCCCACCCCCATGGAGGGGTCAGGATCTGGCCTGGTAGGATTTGGAGTCCAGACGAGGCCTGGGGGCTGGAGCCTATGCTCCCAACCTGACACCCAGTAGTACATAGGGATAGGAACTAACCAGACTGTCATTGACTGACAAAACTCACTGTGATTGAGGGCAGCTCAAATTAACATTAATTCCTTGTAACATAACTTAGAAGGGGCTGTAACTTGTCTACTATCCAAAACCTTTAACCTAGGTACTTCCCTTTATTCTGATGCCTGCTTTTCTGCCTTGTGGGTTAACTCATCTGGATAACAACGGTATTATGGGGCCCCTGGGACTACTTGGTGGATATGTACTAATGGTTTTACTAAATATGCTTCTTCTGATGCTTTCTAAACTAAATGTGGTGGTTTAAGTAAGAATGGCTCCCATAAGCTCACATATTTCAAAGCTTAGTTGTCAGGGAGTGGCACTATTTGAGAAGGATTAGGAGGTATGAACTTGTTGGAGGAAGAGTGTCACGGATGGTGGACTTTGAGGATTCAAAAGCCCACACCAGACTCAGTGTCTTTGCCTATGGATCAGGATGTAGCTCTCAGCTACTGCTCCTGTGACTGTCTGCATCCTACCATGCTCCTCACCATGGTGATAATGACTAAACAATTGAAAATGTAAACAAGCCCCCAATTAAAATTTTTTCTCTTACAAGAGTTGTCTTGGTCACAATGTCTATTCACAAAAATAGAACACTGACTAAGACACTGAGCCCTTTTATGTGTCTTAGTAAACATTCCTCCCAAGCTATACCTATATAATGGAGAAGAATGGAAAATACATTGCAATATAGAGTCTGAACTACAAAAAAAAAATGTCCTCATCTTACTCCTGGTCGAACCTGGCATAGCCAGCTTAATAACTAGCTAGCTACAGGCATACCAGCCTAGATCATGGAAAATTAAAATGTTAAGGAATTAAGCCAGACAGTGGTGGCTCATGCCTTTAATCCCAGCACTTGGGAAGCAGAGGCAGGTAGATCTTGATTTCAAGGGCAGCCTGGTCTACAGAGCAAGTTCCAGGACAGCCAGAGCTGTTACACAGAGAAATCCTGTCTTGAAAAACAAACAAGCAAAAATACAAAAAGGAAAAAAAAGAGAAGAAAGAAAAAAAGAAATAAAAAGAAATTAAGTAGGAGGAAATAGACAGGCTGATTAGGAACTAGAGATATTGAGTTTCCATTTCTGAATTAAAACAACAGATTCCCTTGCAGAAATGGTCAAACAAAATTGAGACAAGGGGGACTATAACTTTGTGAGAAACGGGTTGTTTCTATGCAAATCAATCAGGAGTAATTTGAGAAATTCTTGCCATCATTGGAAAATCCCGAGAGAGAGGGAGGGAAAGAGAGAGAGAGAGAGAGAGAACAAAGAAGTTACTTAGCATCAACTTCTGGCTTCCACATACGCACTGCAGCCAGGGAGGGGGCACTTAACCAAAACAGGGAGGACGAACACAGTGACTTCACACAATTTTACCCCCAACAATTGTTGGTCAGGGATTTCAATGCTCCCACAGGGCTAATTTAAAGTGTTAGCAGGGTTGCATTCTCTGTAAAGTGTCACCAGTCCCATTATCTGGAGGCTGCTATGTCGTTTGGCCTGTGGCCTTTTGCCTCTGAAGTCTTTCTCACAAGTGTATTCCACACCAATTCTGTCTTCCACCTTCTTCCATTTCAGGATTCTTATAAACATAGAGTCTAACCAGTAATTCAGGATAATTGGCCTGTTTAAATTCCTGATTAGTAACATTAATATCATTTTTCTTTGTAACCTAAAATAGTCACAGAGTCCAAGTGTTTTTTTTTTTTTTATGGTCTTAATGCTGCCTAGGGCCACAGGAATGAGTTAAGTTTTTTTCTGTTGAGTTAATGGATTAAAAGGTAGAATATGAGAGTTACAGGAGATCTTGGGGAATTCCAGTTTAGCTACCACATTTTACCTGGGAAATTGGGGTCCCATCTTGTGGAGTTTTTTTTTGTTGTTTGTTTGTTTTGAGACAGGGTTTCTCTGTGTAACCTTGGCTGTCCTGGAACTCACTCTGTAGACTAGGCTGGCCTTGAACTCACAGAGATCCACCTGTTTCTGCCCCCCGAGTTCTGGGATTAAGGGCACGAATCACTACACCCAGCTACCCTCTTGTGGTTCTTAGCATCATTAATGGAGAAAAATGGCTCAAATGAAAGCTCTAGGACAATTTGTTAGAGTTTAAAAAAACAAAACAAAACAGGAAAAACAAGGTGTAAATCTGAGCTACCCTAAGGAGAGGAGGAGGAAGGAGAAAAGTGCCTGCTGTGATACCTCTGCCAGAGCTGGTGTCTCAAGAACGTCAGGAAACTTTGGGATAACAGCTGTAATTGTTGCTGCTATTGCTGTCGCTGCCACTGTGGCTGCAGTTGCTGGAGTTGCCATTTCTCAGACAGCTGTGACTGCAGAGTCTGTGGATCAGCTGTCTGGAAGCGTTAGCGAGTCCCTGCAGACACAGAGTGCTCTGGACTCTCATATTGGACTTGGACTTTTGAATTTGGATTGACGGACTGTGTTTTTGCAGGAGCAGGTGGATTCCCTTTGGCTCCTGCAACAAATGTCTTGTATGTTACACCTGCTAATGTTGTAAATGCTTCTGATATGGTTGAACAGTTGAATGCATGTTTGGATGGCCCTTGGAATTCCTCCTTTTTGAATTTTTCCCTGCAGACAGCTCATCATATTGTTAGTATTAATAGCACATGGGTCCCTGCTGTGTCTGGATCCAGTCGCTGGAATGCCATGGCCCAGCTTGGGGGCTGGGTTCAGCGATTGTCTGGAACGCTCTCACTTGAGCTGATATTGCTATTGGGGTTATCTGTTTTTGGATTCTCTGCTGCTTTATGCGGCAATCCCACGTACAGCACACTGTCACTCAACAAGTGTTGCTCGGGCTGTCTTCTGGTAGATATGCTTTCTTTTTTCCATTTATATTTTTTGCTTCTTTATCAAAAATCAGGTGTTCGTAGGTGTGTGGATTAATATCTGGGTCTTTGATTCAGTTCCACTGGTCCTCCTGTCTGTTTTTATGCCAATATCAGGCTGTTTTCAGTACTGTAGCTCTGTAGTAAAGTTTGAAGTCAGGGATTGTGATGCCTGCAGAAGTTCCTTTATTGTATGGGATAGAAGAAAAAACCTATTTTCAACAAAAGAGAAAAATGTTGCTGAAGCTCCAGCTGACACAGAAATACCAAATCATATCATAGCATTCAAACAGAAGAATGGCAGTTGTAAAGGCAAGACTCACTCAGAAGAACATATCACACAGCAAGGGATATTCAGCCCTATCTGCCTGACTGTACTATTTACCTTCAGATGGGAGGAAGGGAAACAAATTTGCTATTTCCCACATAGCATTAATTCCACTTCCCATGACTTATACATGACACAAAACATCCTTCTTCCATCTTCCAAATGTCATAGAATACTCTGGTAAAAATTTTCTAGAGGGATTTTCTTTTTTAATTTTCTTTTTTAAATTTAAATTTAAAATTTAAGAAAGCAAACAATCTTTTTTCATTTTACATACCAATCCCAGTTCCCACTCCCTCCCCTCCTCCCACTCCCTCCACACACCCTCCCACCCCACCCCCATCTAATCCTCAGAGAGGGTAAGGCACAGTGCTCTGGGAGAAGGCCCAAGGCCCTTCCTACTATATCTAGGTTGAGCAAGGTATCCATCCAAAGAGAATATGCTCCCAAAAAGTCACTACAAGCAGTAGGGATAAACCCTGGTTCTGCTGCCAGTGGCCCCACAGCCTGCCCCAGCCATACAAATGTCACCCACATTCAGAGGTCCTAGTTTGATCCTATGCTGATTCCTTCCCTGTCTGGCTGGAGTTGGTAAACTGTTTCAGTGGGTGTACCGATCATGGTCTTAACCTCTTTGCTCATATTCTCACTCCTCCCACTCTTTGACCATACTTTGGGAGCTCAGACCAGTGCTCCATTGTGAATCTCTGCCTCTGTTTCCATCAGTTGCTGGATAAAGGTTCTATCGTGACATTTAAGATATTCATCAGTCTGACTACAGGGCAAGGCCAGTTCAGGCACCCTCTCCACTATTGCTTAGGGTTTTAGTTGGGGTCATCCTTGTGGATTCCTGGGAATTTCTCTAGTGCCTGTCAGGAGGAGATTATCTATTGTGGAAAACTGAATTTACAGAACAATATAAGGCCACAGCTGAGAGAAACAGAGTTCAGCAGATTCCTATTTCATATGAGATGCTGGTGCAGGAGTATTGTCTGTATTCTGTCAATCATGATTTAAATAAATGCTGATTGGCCATTAGCCAGGATGTATATGTGGGACAACCAGACAGGAAGTAGAGGCAGAGCAAGGAGAATAGGAGAATTCTGGGAAGCAGGAAGCTCTCTTGGGACTCCTGCCCAGACCACTGAAGAAGCAGAATGTGATCTGCCCCGCTGAAAAAGGTACCGAGCCATGTGGCTAACATAGATAAGGATAATGGGTTAATATAAGCTATAAGAGCTAATAAGAAGCCTAAGCTAATGGGCCAATCAGTTTATCATTAATGTAGACCTTCTGTGTGATTCTTTGGGACCTAATGACTGCGGGACCTGGTGGGAGGGCAGAAGCCAGCCCTCATACTACAAGATGCTTGCAGGTGAAGGACCTTATACAGAAACAAATCATCAGTTAAAATATGATATATCAGCATATGTCCAAATTAATACAGCGGCCAAGAAGGCCTGGAATAAGCTTCCATTGTCAAAAGAACAGACTGAGGAGTTATCTAGTATAAGACAGGGATCAGATGAGTTATTTCAGGACTTTGTTTCCAGACTAACACAGGCATCTAATAGGTTGATTGGAGACTCAGAAGCAGGACAGATAATAATTAAACAGTTAGCATTTGAGAATGCCAATGCTATATGCAAAGCAGCTATAAGACCTTTTAAGAAACAAGGTAATATTGCAGATTATATCCAAATTTGCTCGGATATTGTCCAATCATATACACAAGGAATGGCTTTAGCTGCTGCATTACAGGGAAAGACAATTAATGATGTCTTATCCCAGCAGGGAGACCTAGCCCCAAGGAGAATACAAACTACAGGAATACCTGGAGGCTGTTTTGGATGTGGTCTTATGGGACATCAAGTCAGACAATGTCCCGATAGGAGAGTAAGCATGAGGACTAGAAGAGAACCAGGATTGTGCAGGAGATGCAGGAGAGGAAAGCATTGGACTAGTGAGTGCAGATCAAAAAGAGATGATCTAGGAAATCCCCTTTCAGGAAACAGACGCAGGGGCCAGCCTCAGTCCCTGAGACAGAATTATGGGGCAATCCAGCAATCTGTACCACCACAAGGAAATCTATAGAGCACTTTTCAGAGCAACTGCAGGAAGCACAGGGCTTGACCTCAGTTCTTCTGTATACACGGTTCTAATGCCTGAGATGGGGATGCAAGCTCTCCCCACAGGGGTCTATGGGCCTTTACCAAAAGGCACTGTAGGGTTGCTGCTAGGGAGAAGTAGTACACCTATGCAAGGGATTTTAGTAGCTCCTGGAGTTATTGATGCTGACTTTGAGGGAGAAATCAAGGTGATGACTCACTCACCAAGTGGAGTTTCTGTAATAAAGCAGGTCAGAGGCTTGCACAATTAATAATACTTCCAGCTGTGCAAACCAACAATCTGAGTAAGAGAGAAAAGAGAGGAAAGGACGGATTTGGTTCGTCTGATGTATATTGGGTACAAGCCAAAGGTCATCAGAGACCAGAACTCACTTTGTTTATAAATGGAAAAAGATTTTCTGACCTTCTAGATACTGGTGCAGATATTTCAGTTATAACTGCCAGCCAGTGGCCTTCTAAATGGCCAAAAACCAGAGACTATTACACAACTACAAGGAATTGGTCATACTAGAAATCCTGAACAGAGTAGTAATGAACTGCATTGGAAAGAAGAGGAAGGTCATGAAGGCACTTTTAAGCCATACATTATTCCTTATTTACCTGTGAATTTATGGGGCCGAGATATTATGTCAAAAATGGGAGTATATTTATATTCCCCCATCACGGCTGTTACTAATCAGATGTTTCAACAAGGATTATTACCTAAGGTCTAGGCAGGAATAACAAGGGAAAGATTGATCCTGTCGTACCAGATAGTAGACCTCCTAGACCAGGATTAGGGTATTTTTAGGAAAGGTCACTGAAAAACCTGCACTCCATGCTGACCCAATAATATGAAAGAGTGATAAACCTGTGTGGATAAGCCAGTGGCCTCTAACACAAGAAAAATTACAAGCTGCCCAGCAGTTACTGCAGGAACAGCTGGATAATGGACACATTTTACCATCTAATTCTCCATGGAACTCTCCAATTTTTGTTATTAAAAAGAAGTCAGGAAAGTGGGGATTGATTCAGGATTTAAAGGAAGTTAATGCAACCATGCAACCAATGGGAGCGTTACAACCAGGGCTGCCTTCTCCCACAGCCATACGAAAGAACACACATAAAATTATCTTAGACTTAAAAGATTGTTTTTATACCATTCCTTTGGCACCACAAGATTGTCAAAGATTTGCCTTTCGTATTCCTTCAGTTAATTTCAGAGAGCCAATGAGGAGATGTCAATGAAATGTCTTACCTCAGGGCATGAAAAATAATGCCACTTTATGCCAGAAGTTTGTAGCTTAAGCTATACAAAAGGTTAGAGATCAATTTCCAGATTTACATTGTTCATTATATGGATGACATTCTGCTTGCTCATAGAGATGAGGAAATTTTGCTAGAGACATATGGATTATTACAACAAAGCCTAAGCAATACCGAGTTAGTCATTGCTCCTGAGAAAGTACAGAGGCATCCACCTTTTCAATATTTAGGTCATATGTTATACCCCAAAGAAATTAAGCCTGAAAAGATAGAAATTAGGAAGGATGACTTAAAAACCCTTAATGACTTTCAAAGGTTATTAGGAAATATACAATGGCTGAGGCCTTATCTAAGGTTTCCCACAGGAGATCTGGAGCCTCTAAGTAAAATCCTTAAAGGAGATAATGATCCAAATTCCAGCAGACAGTTTTCAGAAGCTGCCAGACAGAATCTCTCACAGATAGAGCAAGCTATACAGGAACAGCAAGTGTGCTATATCGATTACAGCCAAACATGACAGGCATGTATTTTACCTACAAAGCTATCTCCTACAGAAGTTTTATGGCAGAACGGACCACTTCTGTGGCTGCACCTTCCTGTATCACCAGTAAAAGTATTAAATCATTCTTTTAAAGCAGTAGCATGCTTAGCACAGAAGAGCAGGATAGAATCTAGGAGATATTTTGGCAAAGAACCAGCTGTGATCAATGTTCCTCACACTAAGCAGCAAATTGGATGGTTATTCCAAAATAGTGATTCTTGGGCAATTGCGTTTGCTCAGTTTCAAGGTCAGATTAATAATCTTTTCCCAACTGACCTGTTACTGCAGTTTACTCCATTGCATTCATTCATTTTTCCTAAAACAGTAGCAAAGGTTCCCATAAAGAAAGCTTTGTTGATTTTCACTAATGGCTCATCTAATGGGAAAGCTGCTAATGTAGTCAATGACAAAGGACATGTGGTACAGACAGAACCAGCTTCAGCTCAAGTAGTTGAGCTGCGAGCTGTAGCTCTAACATTTAAAAATTTTACTAACAAGACTTTTAATCTATATACTGATAGCTTGTATATTTAGAATGTGTTGCAAATGTTGGAGACTGTGCCGTATATAGGAACTACCAATTAGCAAGTTAAGATATTGTTTCAGCAGATTCAGGAAGTCATACAACATAGAAAGTTACCATGTTTTATGGGACGTATCAGAGTACATTCAAGAATTCCTGGTCCACTAGCTGAAAGTAATATTCTAGCTGACGAACTTACAAAAATAATTGCTCTATCTCAGATTGAACTTGCTCAGCAGTCGCATGCTTTGCACCATCAGAACAGCTTAAGTTTAAGAAAGCAATTTAATTTGACCAGAGAAGCTGCTCGCCAAATTGTTAAGCAATATGAGAGATGCCCACAATTTATCTACCCATGCCTCATTTGGAAGTAAATCCCCGAGTACTGCTTCCTAATCATATATGACAAATGGATGTAACTCATGTTACTATGTTTGGAAAATTGAGATATGTGCATGTGACAATTGATACATATTCAGGATTTATGATGGCCACGGCAAAAACTGGGGAAGCTGCCAAGCATGTAATAACTCATTGCTTAAAATGTTTTTCATACATGGAAACCCCAAAAGTAATAAAGATGGACAATGGGTCTGAATATGTTACAAAACATTTCTAAGATTTTGTGCTCAATGGACTATCATTCATAAGACTGGTATTCCTTATAACCCTCAAGGACAAGGAATAATGGAGCATATGCATAATTCCTTGAAAACACAACTCCAAAAGATAAAAACAGGGGAGTTGTATCCTCAGACATCACACAATGCTTTAAATCATGCACTGTTCACACTAAACTTTCTAAATATGGATGTCCATGAGCAATCAGCAGCAGACAGATTGTGACATAATAGCACAAGGACCACCTTTGCTGAAGCAAAGTGGAGAGACCTTATCACTGGAATATGGAAAAGTATAGGTTTCTTGAGTATCTTCTAGTTCTTCTAGATTATCATATGGCTGTAGAAAATATATGGTTGTTTCTAACATTTTCTAACAGTTATTTGCATTTCTGTGATATCAATTGTATTTCTCTGTGTTAGTGAGCTTCTTTGCTCTGACAGAAAAATGGCATAGCCAACTTAAAAGAGGAAGAATTTATGCGAGCTCACAGTTGAAGAGACTTCAGTCTATAATCAACAGGTTTCATTGCTTTGGGGGCACACGCTAAAGCAGAACGTTATGGCTGAGAGAATGTAGTGGGACAAAGCTGTTCAACTCCTGGCGACACAATGCTAATTGTAGTGGGAGCCAGGAAACAGAGGAAGCAAGCAAATAGAACTGGGATGAGCTATATCCTTTCAGGGTTAGATCTATTGTCTATTTATTTTTTGATTTTCACCTGTGGGTATGTCTGTGTGGGTGGTTTGCAGATCTTTTGCATTATTTAGATTATTTTATATTTGCGTTGATGTTTATCATTTAATTGTTTGGTTGCTCTTCTTTACCTAGTTCTTGATGTTTAGCAATATGATTCTTTTTCTTAAAGATTGTTATAATTACTTTCATTTAATTTATTTTTTGAGATTATAATTATATCATTTTCCCTTCCCTTTCTTCCTTTCAAATCCTTGCATATACTCCTCCTTGCTCCTTTTCAATTTCATGGTTTTTTATTAATTGCTGCTACATGCTTATAAATACATATATGGGTATACATTTATTCTATATAATTATATTTATTTAAAATTATATAAAAATATAATTATATAATATATATACATTACTAGATATTAACCTGCTCTGTCTGTATATTGTTGCTTGTATGTTTGCGGGGCTGACCATTTGGTACTGGATAACCAACTGGTGCGCTCTTCCTTGGCAAAGACTATTTCTCCCACTCTCAGCATTCCTTAGTTGCCTGCAGTTCTCTGTGTAGGGTTGAGACTCCATGGACTTTTCCCACTTCCACTTTAGGCATGTCTCGTTCAGGATATGATTGTTCTGTTTTTTTTTTATGTAGGCATTGGTTGGTATAAATATCCATATTATTCTTTGTTTTGTTACACCATATAGATTTTTGTAAGGTCAAAAATTATGGATTTCCATAATATGTTTTTTAATTGAATATTGTTCTTCCATATTTATTGGTTCACTCATTGAAACCAAGTTGCTGATATATGGAATTATTGGAAAACATTTCATGTTTAGTAAACAAGAATGTGTCCTCAGAATATTTTATGAACGTCCATTTGGCCTAGCATTCGATTTCACACTGATGGTTTGGTTGCTGGACAATCTTCCCTCTGATTCAAATAGGATGCTGAAGTACTCAACTAATATTCTAGTATACTAATCTCCCACTTAATGAATTTTGATGTTTTAATTTGAATGAGTAGATATATACATATTATTTTTGCTAAATTGATCCATATTATCAATATGATGATGGTTGATTTGTGGTAGAGCACTTACTGGGCATGAATGAGACCCTAGGTACAATTCTAGGCACTGTAGAACCAAAAAGAAAAAGAAATTCCTTGTTATCATTTTACAATTTTTGTTTTCTACTTGTACTTTTGAAATCAATTTCTGAAAATGTATGTTTGATTCACTTTGGCTTTCTTTTTGCTGAAATATTTTATTCTATCCATTTACTCTTAGTATATCAGTGTAATTATAGGCAAAGAGGTTTCTGTATAGGAAATATTTTCTGCTTATCAATACTCAATGATGCTTTCATATAGTCCATTTTGTTTTTATAGCAAAAAACCTGTAACTGGTCATATGGACTGAATGGTACATTTCTTATTTATGAAGACTGGAAATGTGGTGGCACATTTGGCATCTGGTAAGGGCTCAAACTCCATTTCCAAGATGGGTATTGATTGCTGCATCCTCTAAGGGAATGAACACTCTCTTTAACATGGCAAAGGTGGCAAAAAGTGACGTCACGTTCACAAGCCCCATTTTATATTG
Organism: Ondatra zibethicus; assembly: GCA_004026605.1. Classification (NCBI taxonomy): domain Eukaryota; kingdom Metazoa; phylum Chordata; class Mammalia; order Rodentia; family Cricetidae; genus Ondatra; species Ondatra zibethicus. The sequence goes on from PVIU01015915.1 coordinate 11,425, forward strand.
TCATTAATATATCTGTGAGGACAGGCATCTTATGGTCTAAACACATTCCACTAGGTTCCCATCTCCCAACAGTACTGTATTATGGATTAATTTTTAAGCACATGAATTTACCTAATATTATAGCCCTCTTTTCCTTGTCAATATCATTCAGATCTGACCTTACCTGACTACACCCTCCATTCTCGTATCCATTGTTATAAATGCCTCACATGAGATGCCCCTCTTTGGATGTATACTCTCTATCCCCAATTACCCCTTCCTTGTGCAGCTAATTCCACGTGCCTCTATACCTCTTAGAGTCTGGTTACAGATCATCTGACCTTGGATCTGCGGTACCACCAAATCTCTTCCTAGTCCTTTACTTCCCTTAGAACAGTGGTCTCAACTTTCTTAATGCTGTGCCCTTTCAATACGGTTCCTCAGGTTGTGGTGATCCCCAAACATAAATTATTTTCTTTGCTACTTCATAACTGTAATTTTGTTGTTGCTGTTATGAATTGTAACGTAAACATTTTTGGAGATTGAGGTTTGCTAAAGATGTCACGATCCACAGATTGAGAACCACTGCCTTAAAATGTGCATAATCCCTCTTTTCTCATCATCACAGCAGCCTTTCTCAGGCTGTGCTAAACTGTGATTTGATCATAGTTATTGGTTTGGTTACCAGCATGAGTAATAAGAACAAATGGGAGGGGAAAGGGCTTGTTGTCAATCAAGGTAATGGTATAACTATTACTTAGGAGAATATGTGTTGCACAATAGTTTGAATACAAAATATCTCGCAGATACTCTTCTGTTAAACCCTGGCAGTGTTATTCGGGAGGTTCTAGACAGTTTGAGAGCTAGAGCCTAGCTAAAGGAAGACCACCTGAAGTGAGTCCTTGGTTGAATAGTTTGTTCCTGGTCCCTTGACATTTCTCTATCAAGAAGTTAACATCTCCCCCTCTTCAGGCTCCTGTCACCAAATATCTCACCACAGGGTCAGAAGAAATAGAACTGAAATTGTTCGAGAAAAATCTTAGAAGCCACCAGGTACAGTGCCACCCTTTTCACATCTATTGTTTCTGTGAGATGAAAAGTTCAAGACAACTTACCACAAATTTGCAATAAATAATAAAAAGAACACAGAAAGATATACCCAGTTAAATTTGGAATTTAAATACACAATGAATTGTTTTTCAGTGTTAGTTTTGTCTTGTATAGTTCATATATAGTAAAAAGACTTTATAAGAAGTTTAAATATAATGGAAATTTTCAGCTTATTGCATTGTATTCAGAGGAGGTAGGATTAAGAACAATGATAAAAGTTCCTCTGTATATAAGTCTTCAGATTTCCATATTTTGCCTTAATTGGCAATTATTTCAGCCTTTCATTTTTCCTCCAATGCATCAGTGAGATTCAATAAAATCAGCAGAGTCTATGCAATAGGTATTTCCCCCACCACTCTCAACTGCTTGAGACATTTCCCCAGCATCACTTGTAAAGGTTTAATGAGTTGTATTGCTTGCTATTCAGCCAGACACTGCCTACTTTGTTTCATTTAATGTATTTTTCTTGCCTTCCATATCCAAGTTAAAGATTTATTTATTCTATTAAATTCTATCTTAATAGGTTTAGTACTTAGCTGGAGAAGTGGATCCTACATATGAATTTTTTGAATCCTATATATCTATTTAAATGTCATAACTTGGATGTAGGATTGTGCTCAGAAGCAGGCAACAAAAACAAAGCAAATGTGCCAAAATTAGACTCCAGGTCTTTGTCACCAGCTTCAACCAGAAAGTTGAGTTTTCTCGATAACGTAACCTTTATTTTTTGGGTCAGAAACACGTATGTCCTAAAAATCTCTGAAAATCCCTTTCCTAGGACCAGCAACCAGAGACTTCCTTGTAACTATCCAACACTACAACCTTTTCCTTCTTTCCATTTACAATACTATCTGATTTAAATGGGCTTATTTTGTAAAATTTGCTGTTTTAGCCATATAGATAGAAACTGTGGCTAATTTTAATGTAAAATCATTCTACATATTTTGAAAAGATCACAGTAGTTAGGTACCTTAGTAAATGTTATGATATATATATTTACAATTTTTCTTTCTTTTTTCCCGTTCCTTCACTCTTCCTAGTCCACCTCCTCCACTTCCCCTCCCACCAGTTCTCCTCCTCCTCTTTTTCCCTTCAAAAATAAAGCTCAGGCCTCCTAGGGATACCCACTGAACATGGCACAAGCAAGTTACAATAGGACTAGGTACATGCCCTCATATCAAGACTGGAAAAGGACCCCAAGAATAGCTGAGAGTTGAGACGCCCCCCACCTTCCACTTTTAGGAGTTCCACAAGAAGACCTAGCTAAACAACTATAATGTATATGCAGAGGAACTAGCTCAGACATATACGTGGTACATGGCCCGTGGTCCATGATTGTTGTTTCAGTCTCTGTGATTCCCTGTAAGTCCTGCTTAGTTGATTCTGTGGCCTGTGTTCTGGTGTTGTCCTTGACCCCTCTTACTCCTGCAATCCTTTCCCTTCCTCTTCTGTAGGGTTCCCCTGCTCTGCCTAGTATTTGGTTGTTGGTCTCTGCATCTGCTCCGATTAGTTGCTGGATGATGCCTCTCTAATGATAATTGAGTTAGGCACCAATCAATGAGTACAGCAGAATATCATTAGTAATAATTCCCTTGATTTTTCCCCAGTCATATTTGGTTCTACCCTGGGTCTCTGGGCTGTCTGGCCTGATTTCTGGTCATCCAGGCAATGGCAGGCATGGACTCCCTCTTGTGGCATGGGCCTTAGGTTTGACCAGTCATTAGTTGGTCACTCCCTTGTGGAGTTCTGTACCACCATTACTCTGGCACATCTTGCAAGCAGGACAGATTATAGGCTGAAGGTTTTGTGGCTGAATTGGTGTTCCGGTCCTACTTCTGGAAGCCTTGCCTGGCTATATAAAATAGCTGATTCAGGCTCTGTATCCTTCATTACTAGAAGTCCTCACTACGGTCTTCCTCATAGAATCCTGGGAGTTTCTTCTTCACTAGGTTTCCACATGCCCCCCCCAAAATGCACCCCAACTCCAGTTGTCTCTCCCAGTACTCTCTCCCTCCACCCCGACCTGATCCCTCCTGTTTTCATCTGCCGCCAGCCCCAGTTCACTCACAAAATATGTTAGTTTTAAATGTCTCCAACAGATTTGAGCACAAAATGGATATTCAGAATAGAATCTATCAATTCTAAAAATTCTATCAATTCAATTGATTTCTAACATTTTCTGTGAATACAATGTGTGTGTGTGTGTGTGTGTGTGTGTGTGTGCATGTGCGCACGTGCATGTGTGTGATCAAAAGAAAATTGCCAGTATTGTAGCTGGGAATTTACAGTCTACTTTTTCTACCTGTCTTACTATTTTTTTCATCAGTACACCAAATGTTTCTTTAAAGAGAGCGTTAATACACCGATATACATTTATCTTATACTAAAAGTCTCATGGAAGGGAAACTGATTTTATGACAACCTAACATTCTTTGGAATAGTTCACTCATCTTAGAATAAACACAAACATCACTATGTTCTAGTATCTACTTGTCATTAATTCAAACCTCAGAAAAAAATATAAAATCATTTGCCCAGATTCAGATATATCACCATCACACTTGCCATGATTTTGGACAGGACTGGCATATACAGGGCTTATTGTATTTTAGCTTCTCTGTCTTGGGACTGCATATTGGATTCTGGTGGTGTCTTTGCAAAATCCCATAGCAACCTGATGGCACTACTGAGATAATAATCCTGGGATCTGGAAATCTTAGGCTTTTACACTTCCTACTATAGCATAATAATGTTCAAGTTCGTACAGAAAACACTTATCATAAAACATAGTGCACTATCAGAAAAAAACTAAAATTAAATAATTTAAAGTTAACAAATCCCCATAATCCTTAAGCACTTATAATGTTTTTCTCCTTCACTTTCAAGTTGATGATCTTTTTCTAACCTAAAGTTAAACTCAAAACATAATGCTAACTTCTATCAAGCAATCTGTAGAATAAATAAAATTACAGCCTTACTGTGTGGTCTTACTAGAAGTTAGTTGCAAACTCCATTTCTTGTACCTCACATGGATAGAATAATCATCTTTTGACGGAAACAATCACAAAGAAGTATTTAGAAATTAAAACACTTTAATATAAACGTTTTTCAGAATATAGACCGATTTTTATCAGCCCTTTGGAGAACATTTTAAAAGTATATATCATCTAATTTATTATACACTAATTTTCCACTTTCAGAACTAGAAAATACAAAAATACACTGCAAATTAGATTTAACAAAAAAGGGCTAAGTTGCTTCATACATTTTCATTGGAGAAAACATAAACATCAACACACAACAATAGCAAAATACCACCAATACTAACACAAATTCTAAAAGGAATGGATTCTGAGAAGTCTGGTCTTCCTCAGGCCTGATCATTCTTCCAAAACCAAACAAGACTGGGAAAATTCAGGGTGGTATGGCTGTAGACTGCTTTGTAATTCACCATTTTAGGTACATAATTTCCATGAGCAAACAACTCATTTTCATTGCAACTTGATGGACAAAGTAGAAACACCTCTACTTAAGAAAACCATATTATATATAAGCAATAGAATAAGATTTCTTTCTTATAAAATCAGAGAAAGTAACTTTAAAAAGCATATTGAATATTTTGACTTTATCTGGCTTCTGTTAGCGATTAACTGTACACATATACAAATACACAAACAACACAAATTTTATAAAACCAAAGTTTTAAACCTTTCTTCAACCTTAAGGGAACAAAACTGCAAAGTATGAAGCACTGAATCTTCTGGATTTTCTTCAGTAGGTTTCTTCCTCTCCCATTCTTCTTAGTATTTTGTTCTTGCTCCTTGAAGGCTAGGTTTAGACTTTATGATTCTACTTTCAATTACATTTTGAAAGGAGGGAGTGACAGAGAGAGGGGGGGAAAGGTGAGAGAGGAGAGCAGAACAGAGGACACATACACACATACAGAGACAGAGGAAGAGGGAAGGAGGGATGGATGGAGGGATAGATGGATGGATGGATGGATGGAGGGAGGGAGGGAGGGAGGGAGTTTTCGTGAATCAACACAGAGTTTTATCTCTTCTCTTCATCTGAAGTGCTTGATTTTATCTCAATTTCCTCAGAACTTTTCCCAGTGATTTTCTTGATTCAGTCTTCTGATAGTAAAACTAAAAGTTCAAAATTCTTGAGTAGGTTTACCTTAAAACATTTCCTTAAAGGATGGATTTAGATATCTTGTGTTTCTTTTCTCATATTCAACTTCATTTTTGCAAACAAAAAAACCTCAAGGGTTTTTGAGCTGATACTCTATCTGCCTTTCCTTAACTTCACCAGTCACTCCCGTCTTTATCGAAATCAGTATTGCTTTCTTTTAGCCATTCTTGGGTATCTTGTAAGTTCAGAACCCAAGAATTGACTCATCCCAAAGGATTTCCTCTTCTGTTCTTTCTTCAACAGATTTCTTTTTCTCTTTCTTGTGCTTGCGTTCTTCTTTTTCTGAGGACGCTTCATGTTTTCTTTTCTTTTTTCGATGCTTCAGTTTTTCAGAACTGACTCCAGCTTTATCTTCCTCTCCTTTAGTTTGCTCAATGTTCTTGTCTTTGTCTAAATCTTTATCCTGATAGCTCCTTTTCCTTTTATGCTTGGACTGTTCTTTCTCTGGCCTTTCTTTCTCTTCCCCCAGATGTCGTCTTTTCCTCTGATGTCGTCTTTTATGACTTGTTTCATGGGCACTGGTATTGTCATATGAAGGCAGCTCCTTGTAAATGTCATATTCTACACTGTGTGAGCCAGGGTTATTTTCTTGCTCACAAAGGCTCAGAGAAACAGGTTTTTCTGAGAAGCAATCTCTTGTGAACTGATAGTAACTATCAGAGTCTGGGTTCTGTTGGCTCTCATAAGCTGGTAAATAATGAGGTAACTTGTTTTCTACAGCTTGTGAACTGTTGTATGGATCTGTGTAAGTCTGGAAAGTCTCACACGGGACTCTTTGCTCAAACATTCTGTGCTTAGATCTTCTGTCAACCATTTCTCTGTAATCATGAGTTTCAAAAGCACTATCAATTCTTCTAGAAGACATCTTTGGCTTGAGTTCTCTAGATTCCTGCACATTGCTGTACTCATCAAATTCATTTTGGAAATCATCATTTCTCCTCTTTGAATGAGGTGGTAACCAGTGAGGTAACTGGCCTTCCACTGGTGAGCCATTGTATTGTCGCTGGTAGGTCTGTGGACTCTCAAATGAAAATCTTTCCTCACACATCCTTTGTCTGTGTTCAGAATCAACCCTTTCTCTGTAATCATGATCCCTATACCTATAGTTTTCTGTCATCCGTCTAAAACTAATATTGGGATCAAGTCCTCTGGCCTTCTGTCCTTTGATGTAATCTTCAAGCTCATCCTGGAAAGAGTCATATGTTTTTGACTGCACTGGTAAACAATGAGGTAACTGGTCTTCTACTGCTCGAGGATTATTGTATGGTCCTGGCTGTGTCCAGAAATTTTCAAATAGAAGTTGTTGTTCAAGCATTTTTTGTCTGAGTCTGGAATCAACCATTTCTCTGTACCCACGGACTTCCAAGTAATTATCCTCCATCTTCCTGAAATGAACCTTATACTCTAGCTCTCTAGGTTTCTTCACTTTGTTATAATCTGCACATTCACCTTGGTAAGACTCTTGCATCTTCTTTGAATTCTTTACTTGACTGATAACATGAGATTCTCTACAAAGAAAATAATACAAAGTTTTGATTACTCTGAATATTTTCTTTGCTCTAAAATATCAGTTTAAACAAAATCTGCAAAGGTTGAAATACAAATTTAAAACTATAAAAAGAATTTTGATGCTCAAATCATAGCATAGATAGCTAGATATCTCACCAGATTTTCACAAGTTTTATGCAAAAACATTTCTTAGAAGATGGTAGATGGGAGACATTGATACTTTCATTTTCTCCATGATATTGAAATAAAATCACAGATGAAGAGCTGCAGGGAGAGGGAATGCTGTGGGAAGATACCAGAACGCAACAGCAGACAATAACAAAGTGAAGTACTGGAATACCAATGTTTGAACTGTAAGAGATTTAAATGGAGAACCATAATAATAAGTGCACAGTAATAAACTATGCATGAGGAAGATGCCCCTCAGTGGGGCTCTTAGCAGAAGAGAGAAGGAAATTCTTAGTGAGTTTCAAAGTACAGAAACTAGCACCTTGCAAAAATACAGTCTTAGATAGGAGACTTATGATCTATTAGTAAGCTGGCCCCAAAGAAGTCTTCTGTATTTCTCAGCTTAACTCATTGCTGTTGAAATGAAACATTATCTTAAAAGTGGTCCTGTTGTCCAGCCTTACTTCTGGATGTATAAATACATGCATTTTAATATCTCCAAAATCCCAACTGTCCATCTGAGTCATGAATATATACAGTGTTCAAGCTAAAAAGATCAACAAAGAGACTTTAGAGTTAAACTGCACCATAAATCAAATGGACTAAGCATACAGTATTTGATTCAACAGTTGGACAGTACACATTCTTTTCAACAGCTTCTGGAATTGCATAGCCAGGGAAACATTAGAGAGAAGAGAAAAGCTGCTCCCTAAATGGATTTGGAGCTTGCTTCATAAGAGGGAATCCATGACTACTGCTGTAAACCTGCTCCAAAACCCATGACCGAAGAGGTCTTAGACCCTGGGAAGGGATGGTAAGATTATTGTTTAGCTAAATTGGCAATGTCAAACCATCCTCTAAATGTCTATGTTTATACCCAGAGACAAAGGCTATTCTCTGCCTTGAACAGAGCATCCTCTCCTTTGCAGATAAATGGATTAGACATTTATACCACCTGCTTAATATTCAATGAATTCTGGGGAAGATGGGTCAGAAAGAATATTAAGTTCTGGTAAATGGGGACAGGGGTTAGAAATTGTATCTTTAAAGCTCAATACAGAAGTGACAACTATGAACTTATAGCAGCTGTGTATACTGTAACCAGGTCCACAGAAATTGGACCCTTCTATCAGTCAGTTATAAAGACAAAAAGGATTCATGAGGCCCTACCACATACTGTTGATCCACTGTCAACCACAGTTCTTGGAGAGGGGCAAGCATAGTATATAGACATGTACCCAATGGTGATCCCATAAGGTTCTGATGGTTAGTTCTGCACTCAAGATCATGCAGAAAGCCCTAAATAAACTTTGTAAAACACTAAAAAGAACCAAAGCTATTACACATGGGGAAGAGATTTATAGTGAAGGAGGCTAGTAGGGTGTGTATTTGGGGGGAGGGACAACAGGAGAGACTGAAAGAGTAAAAAGAATACATAGTGTACATGTACAAAATTATTAAAGAACAAAATGTACTTATTAAAGAAAAAATGCAAGACAAAAATGATGAGAATGCAGAGAAAAAATAAATATGCATTTTAGCGGGAATATAAATTAGTGAAGCCACTACAGAAATCTATATGGAAGTTACTCAAAAACTAAATGTATAACTTCCATAAGCTCCAACTATATTACTCCCAGACATATACCCAAAAGAATCCTAGGTTGCTTAGAAGAGATATGGCTAAACAGCAATACTTAATGCAATACCATTCACAATAGCCAAGTTACACAATAGTTTAGGTGACCCACCAGCAGATAAAGAATATGTTGCGATTCTCAAAGAAATACTTAATATTTAATAACAAAGGAAAATAAAATAAAAATCATATTGTTTGCTAAAAAAAAAAGGATAGACATGGAGATCATGGTGTTAAGTGAACTACCCCAGGTCCAGACAGACAAGTATTGACTGTTTTTCTTTCATCTATGGGATCTTGATATTGTTAGAAATTCCCATCACAGTAAAAGGGGGGACCACTAGGGAAGAAGGAAGACATCAGCAAAATTGGGAGAATGAATATGACCCAAGTGTGGTTTATAAATACATGGAAACATTGCAATGAAAGCAATTATTTTGCATATGAAATATGTGGTAATAAAAAATTTTCAGGCTTGGGATAAAATAGAGGATGAGTATAGGAGTGAAATGATCTCATTTTACTGTAATACCACGAATATTAATGCATGCTAGTATGTGTGGCTAATTAACATTAATAACTAATGTCCTAATAAACTGTCTGAATGTCACATTTTTAAAGCCAGTAATTTGATTAGATGCACAGATGTGACAGGTTATAGATTTAAAATTCTGAGGTTTTAATGTCTGAAGTGTAGTTTCATTTGCTGAGTCTGCAATTTAATTCCTGTGGTGGTTTGAATGAGAATGGCCCCCATAGGTTCATGCTTGAATATTTGGACCCCAGTTGATGGAATTGTTTGGAAAGGATTAGGATACCTCCTTGTTGGAGGAGGTATATCACTGGGGGCAGAATTTAAGGTTTCAAAAGACTCTGGCCATTCTCAGTGTTCTCTCTTTCTCTGCCTCCTATCTGTGTATCAAGATGTAAGCTCTCAGCTGTTCCTGGCACCAGGTCTTTGCTTCATCATCATGTTTCTTACTCCTCCAAAACTGTTAATCCCAATTAAGTGCTTTCTTTTATAAGTTGCCTTTGATAATTGTATTTTGTCATAGCAATAGAAAAGTAACTAAGATTCCTCTAATTAATCACAAATACTATAAATAGGTTCTTATAGGGTAAAATAATAAATCTTACATTTTGATTTAAAAATCAACAACCAAAATTATACAAAACATAAATAGCTCCTTGCCCTGCTACCAAAATTACCTACTGTACAATTGCCACTAATTTCTCCTTGTCTTAAAAGCAAACATTAATATTGCTAAAAACGGATCTAGACTCTGTATTTTAGGTATAACAGCATGACTTTTGTTCTTAACTATTATACCTCACTGTAAAGATAAATATTAGATCACTGAATCCTTGGAACTAAGACAACCTTTTTGAGATGCCTTGAATTTGCATGGCTAGCCTGAAAAACTTATTTTTTTTTTTAGCACATCTACAAAGAAAAACAATGTTGTCTATTCAGGAGGGTGCACCAATTTGCCAGAAAGATTTGCCAGTGCATTACTGTGATTAGAAAATGTCCTTGACACTAGTGTAGAATATGTTACAAATACTGCCTAATTCTAGATTCAGATCATGGGGAAATGAATATCTAGAAGGTTTGTAAAATATATTAAAGATTATTTGACTAGAAGATTTGGTCTTTGGTAACATGACAATGTTTTTTTTTTTTTAATAGTAAAAACCACTTACTTAATTTGATGTTCACTTCCTTGCATGTGGGACCGGAACATATGTAAAGATGTAAAGGTGATACTGCAGATATGGCATACGTAGGTTCTCATTCTATATGCTATAAAAAATGATAGAGTTTAAGAAGATCAACATGAAAACACTTAGAATCATATAATGCCAGTGATGGATAATACTTTATTAGAGACCCTCTACTTGAAATATACTAAGAAAGACTGGTTTGAAGACATAAAATCATTTGCTGATAGTCACAAAAGCAAAGAATAGAGTTAGCATCTCTTAGCCCATGTCTCTAAATTTAATGCCCAGAATTCCTTATTCTATACACTGTATCTATAGTCTTCATTTATTTCTTAAGAATCTGCTATCTGCTTGCTTGATGTTGCTACATATACTGTATAGTAGGGACTTTATTGGTCTTCAACAGCCTTTTTGTTTGCTATTAGTTATTTTCCTACAAAACCAAACCCTGCAATGTCACAAAACACTAATTAAAAACATAGGAAAATTTTACTCTCTTATCTGAAATTATTGTAGTTCACTAGTTACCAAAAATAATTTCCACAAATTTTAGAAAAGAGAATCATTGAGCCCCATGCACAGGATGAAAGGTGAAAGCAAAATTCTAAAATGACAGCTGCCATTTAAAATGAATAAAAAACAAACAAAAAAACCTGACAAAACCTGACAAAAACACAAAACCAAAACAGAAAACCTTTCAAAACAAACAAATATAAAAAGAAGCTATATAACAGCTAACTATTCTGCTTTCAAAGGATAATTAGAAGTAGGAGATAGACTTATTTTCTAAATCCCACCATCTTTCAACTTTCTTTTTGGTCAGAAGAACAACTTTCATGAGACAAGTATAAAATTGACATTATTCTAGAGGCAAGGCAATAAATTGATACCATATAAAATTTAAGGACAACCAGAATCACCTTCTTGTAAATCAAACAGCAGTTTAATCACTTAAAGGAAGATAAGCTAATCATATTCAATATTGACCTTTGTTGAACAAACATTATTTACAGAAATAAGAGACTACTTGCAGGGTAAAATAAAATAAAAACATTGAATAACATGTTCATTATTAATACATATTGTTAATGACCAGCAATCAACAGGTTACATTAAAATTTGAATGAATGTTTTGTTAAGGACACTCAGAACATCCTTTAGACAGAAAACAGTTTTTCAAAAAACAGTGTTAGGAAAATTATTTACATATAAATGTAGGTAGACTTTTGTATCTCACCAGTTACACTGATCAACTCAAAATGGACTAAAGAGCTTAAATATAAGATTGGTATAGGGGCAAACAGGAGCATGCAGGCAATAACAATTGATGAAAAAAGAGGCCATAAGTTTCAAGGAGAGCTTTGAGGGAGCAAAGGGAAGGAATAAAAGCTGCAGTTAAAATACAATCTCAAAACTAAACAACAGAAACACTGATAGCTATAAAATTACTAGAAGAAAATTCAGGTAAAATGTTCCAGGATACTGTAATATGTAAGGAATTTTTGGAAATGGCTCCCAAAATTCAGGAAGCAAATGCAAATACAGACAAATAGGACTTTAAAAAAATGTTAAAGTTGGTGCAGGACAAAGGAAACACATAACACAATCAACAGATAATCTACAAATGGGAGAAAATTTGTGGTTTGTGTACAATAACAAGCAATTGATATCCAGAATATATAAAGGAATATATATTGAGGAAACAAAACCTCAATAACAAAATAAAACCTTAGGTCATTTCTCAGAAGGAGACATCCAAAATGTCCAGTAAGTAAATGGAAAATACAAAACATCACTAATCACCAGGTAATTGCAAACTGAAAGAACAAGGAGATGCCACCATACCTGAAGAAGAATGGCTAGTATTAAACAAAAAACCCTAAGGATAGGAAATGTTGATGAGGATGAGGATGTGGAGAAAATGTTGATGAAAACCTAAATTAGAATAGCCATTTAAAGTATGGAGGCCACTTATCAAATAAGAAGATAATTACCATATATTCTTGTAAATGCAATATTAATGTATATCCAAAGAAACTGAAATCAATATGTAAGAGAAATATACATTCCTATGTTTATTACACTATTCACAATAGGCAAGAAATGAAACAATTCAAGTGTTCACAAATTACTAAAACATAGTACACACAGTGAAATGTTATTTTGTCATGAAAAAATACTGAAAACCTATCTCTTGTGACAGCATACATGGAACTGAATATAACTATTTTAGGTGATATAAGCCGGCATGAAAAATACTATGTAACCTTTCGCCTATGCTAAATCTAAGATACTGAATCCCATCGAAGGTTAGATTAGAATGGCCATCACCAAGGCCAAGGAGAATAGGAAGCAAGGAAAGCATGCATACAGGTAGGTAAATGTGCACTGTTAACAGTGAGATGGTGGCAAGAAGGTCTGGGTATTAGTCCACTGTGTGGTAATTATAGATAACAATTACAACCTATATATTTCAAAAAGCAAGGAAATGGATTTTGAAAAATTTCACTACAAAATCATAAATGTTTTAAGATGAAAATGTGTTTCACTTTTCTTATTATTTATTTGGTTTTTTGAGACAGGGTTTCTCTGTAGCTTTGGAGCCTGTCCTAGAATTAGCTCTTGTAGATCAGGCTGGCTTCGAACTCAGAGATCCGCCTGCCTCTGCCTCCCAAGTGCTGGGATTAAAGACCTGCATCACAACCACCCGTCTTCACTTGTCTTATATACAAGTATATCTGTATCAAACACTATATGATACTCCCACAAATACCCACAGCTTTAATGTTTTTGTGTGTTTGAAAACTTTGAATGAATGATTCTTTAAAAATCATCTTCTGTCTCTATGCTCTTATTTCATGCTGATTAAAACTTTCTGTTTCTAATTTGATTTCCTATATTCTTTGAAACCAGGAAAAATATAGTATGGATTCATAGACATTAAAAAACCCAATACCTGGAAATAATGTCTCCTGTTATTGTAAATGAACACTAGAATGTCAATTCACTAACACGAAGTACACCAATTTCTCTGGTAAGAACCACCCGGAGCATTAGGCATAGAATCCTAGAATTCCTTCCTGGAGAATAGAGTTCAGTTTCTATAGTGGAATTGGGAATTAGTTTTGAAAACTAATACTGAAAATGGAATATCAGATACACTGTGAGAAATATCCTGAATGAAATATTTTTATAATTCCTTAGTTATCTACTGGCCTCTTTCAAGTTTGTGAGTCCCTGGTTTAAAGATTATTAACTGAAGACTATAGATGTCCTACAAAACAAACTACTCAATCAGAAATTGTGGATCTCCACAGCAAGGCTTTGCAGGAAATTACTGCTATCTTTATTTTATAGATGTGAAAACCAAACCAGAAATGGCCTTGATCAACAGCATACATAGAGGGTATACCTAAGTGATGCATGATGAACAAGACTCCTGGGTTTCTCTAGATTTGTGGTTTTCAAAGCTGGTTATACATTAGAGTTATGTGGAAAATGTTCATGTTAACTTAGCCCTTGGCTTTTCCATACATTCATGCTCTAATAGTGGAAATATAGGAGTTAAAAGGGTTTCTGTCACATGCAAAAGGTTTAGAGGCAGTTCCAGAACTGTGGTGTAATTACTATTACCTTAACTCTTGGATTTTTCCACATGTAGATGCTACTACTTTCTAGAATACGGATATAGTAAGTAAAAATATATAAATCATTTCTGTATAGACCCGAAACCTATTCACTGTCCCAGTTATCAGAATTCTTGGCCCAGTATTTTAAAACTATTTTAAAGTCTATTTTGCATATGCACACATATGATTTGTATATTATACTCTGCAAGCATGTGCCATGTTGTGCATGTGGAGGTCAGAAGGCAACTTGCAGGAGTTAGTTCTCTAATTCAATCATGTGGTTCCAGGGACTGAACTCAGGTTGCTAGACTTAGCACCCAGATCCTTTGCTTGATGAGCTATCTTGTAGGACCCAGCCTAATATTATAACCCGTCCCTAATGTTTCTTACACTCTCCACTCTGTTATCTCAGAGACTGCTCTTGGGCCTGTTTAGCTCTGCTATACACCTGCTACAATCGTTTCTAAGTTCACATGGAAACTCAGGTTTGTTTGCCCCTTTTAACAAGCCTTATTTTAATTTTTAATTAACATACAGCCTTATACTATAGTGTTAACATGTGAAGAGTTAGCAATGGAAATATAAGGAAAGTACAAAAAGGTATAATAGAAGATTTGATGATAATTACTTATAGAAAGAATATAGGGAATTGAGTAGTTAGAGATTCAAGTGTAGGTGTCTAATAGTGATACTATCAAGGACAAAAGTTTTGCAATTTAAGTTGAATTTAGAAACTATTAACTTAATTTTAGATAACTGCAATAGTGGCACTAAAATTAGTAAGATAACTAAAACAAACACAACATTTAAAAATATATACATATTTTAGTATTGTATTAGTATTAGTCTTGTAGTTAATCCTGAGCTGAGCTAGATAGGGACTTAAGCAAGCAGTGATAATGAGGAAGAAAAAAATAAAATATAGAGAAACATGCACATTATAGCAGATAAACAGAGGCAAAGAAATAGCTAGAACTGAGAAAATGAAAATAGTGGAATAATTAAGTGGCATATGGTGTTGCCGTTTTTGAAATTTTACGTGTTTTGCCTGCATGTATGTCTGTGTACCATGTATACGCAGTACCCATGGAGGCCAGAAGAGGGTGCTGGATTCCCTGAAAATAGAGATGGTCATCAGCTGCAATGTAGATGCTGGGACTTGAACTCAGATCCTCTGCAAGAGCACCCAGGACTCTTAGCTTCTGAGCTATCTCTACATCCCCGTAATTGCCTTTTTCTTAAAACTGGTTCACTTGTAACATGGAATTCTGTTGTCAGTGTTCTCTGAAATTCTCATTAGCTAATTTAATTAGCCTTTTTTGTTGTTGCTGTTTGAGAAAGGGTTTTGCTATGTAGCCCTTGCTGGCATGGAACTCACTATGTAGCCCTGACTTGCCTCAAACATATAGTATACAGTAATCCTCCTTCCTCTCCCTCCTGAGTACTGGCATTATAGGTATGTACAACCATGTCTAGGTGAACTAGCTGTTTTCATAATGCTCAAATGTTTAGGCTTGGGAGACAGGAGTTATGACAGGATATGTCTATTCTTTGAGCACTAGCTTCAGAGATTAGTGTAAAATGCTTACAATAAATAGATTGAATTTTACTGACACTATTTCATGATCAGATATGAACTTCACCAAAATTTTTTTTGCTGGTAAGATTTTTGTCAACTTGACACAAGGTTGGGTCATCTGGGATGACAGAGCCTCAATTGAAAAAAAAAACTGAACAGGTTGGACTGTGGCAAGCATGTGGAGAACTTTCCTGATTCATGATTGATGTGGAAGGGCTCAGCTCATTGTGAACAGTGCCACCCCTGAGCAAATGGTGCTATTTATTTAAAAAAGCAGACTGAGCCAGCCATGGTGATGGCAAGCCAGTAATCAATATTCCTTTATGGTTTCTGCTTCAGTTATTGCCTCCTGATTCCTGCCTTAAATTCCCTCCATAGTTGACTATAAGTATCCTTTCTTCCAAAGTTGCTTTTGGTCACAGTGGTTTTTTTTTTTTTTTTTTTTTTTTTACACACAGAAAGCAAACATTCTTCCTCCCTCATTCTAATAATCTTGGTATTTCAGAGTGCTAAAATACTGTTTCACACAGCAGCAATGACAGTCCAAACACTTCTCATTTAGACTCAGTTCAAGTTCATATAGAAGCCACACATTTCAGACACTTTCAACTCACCAGTAGGAAAAATACCCAACAACTGGCAATTCATCATTTCTTCAGATATTTAAAGTAAACTGCCACTTCTACTTTTATGCTTACTTAACTCAACATTCTTTAAAATAGTGGGTAAAACTACATATCCCCACGAAATGTTTTAGCACTTTGGCCACACTATATAGGAAACTGAAATAGTACAAACAAAGGGAAAGCACTCGAGATAAAGATTCATTAATAGTTCACTGATTCATATATTAAACTAATCTCTACTGAAGTAGGAATAGTTCTATGCTTGTTTTTATGTCTAGCAGTGGAAATAGGGATGAATTACATGACATTTCCTCCCTTAAAAACCTTAAGTTGAAATGGGAGAAAAAGCACTTAGAGAGAAAATTAGACACACAGAAGGGTAGATAGCCTTAAAGGATGCAAAAAGGCTTCCAAGTAGCAGTAGAATGTTTAAGAATGAGTATGAATTAGTCAGAAGCAGGTTATTGAAGTATTTCAGGCAAAAAGGGAGGAGGGGTATAAGTAAAAGTACAAATAAAAGAAGTAAGGTAATGGTTTTTGGAAGCCATACAACTTGCAGGTATTGAGCTGCGTAGATAACAGCATGTTAGTAGTAGAGGACAAGCATGAAGAGGAAGGAAACAAAGGAGAGGGATGGGGCGTTTAGATTTCATCCTTAGAAAAAGCAGTGAAGAAATTTCAAGTTGGACAGTATCATGGAAAAATTTGTGTTTTGAAGGAAAAACTCCAGTAATTGAATTGAGAGTGCATTTGTGGAAATAAAACTAATGGGAGAAAAAGTACTCAGAAGGCTATGACTCTGTGTCTTCAAGTTTCTTATGTATAAATCATTTAGAGGTCTTGTTAAAGAAGTGAATTCTGAATAAGTAGGTCTATAAGCAGGGCTGAATTTTATTTTATAATAAGCTCTCAAATGATACCAACAATTCTGGTCCATATCTCACAGTCTTACTAACAAAGCTCTAGGAATATATAAAGACCTATAGTAGTGTAGGAATGGTAGGGATAGAGTTAGGAGGACAGTAATAATTCAAGAGGTAAGACAATCACAACTTGGCATTTCATTAGATTTAGAAAGTTATGATGGTGTGGTATTGGGGAGTTGACAGTTAGCTATAGGTTTTTATTTTGGAAGAGTATTGATTTAAAATGGCTTTGAGGTGTCCAACTGCAATAATATATCCCATTTTGACAGGTATCTAAGTTTGATGGACAGATTATGAGATTACAGATGACAGTTAAAACCAGGGGAATACACAGAATTGTGCTTGTAGAGTCAGGCCAATAATGGAACCTGGGAGGACCTAAATCTAGCTGTTGAACTGACAAAGAACTGATGCAGATAGAAAAAAAAAACCAAGGAAATAAAGTAGAACCAGACCACGAGGAATTGTACATGAAAAGAACAGAATTTTAAGAGGTCAAAAGTAATGAACATTTTCACATGGAGCAGGAAGTCTATCTAGTAAGAACAGGTGAACTATAATGAGTTGAAGAAAAGGTAAAAGAGAGACTATAAAATGGTGTAGGAGTTCCTTCTGTATTTGGTTGAATAATGAAACTGCCTTGGCCTTTTGATAGGGAAGAGCTTAGGTAGGCGTGGAAAAGAGAATTGAATTCTGGGAGGAAGAAGGCAGTGCGGCAGATGCCATGAAGCTCCTGTCTGAGACTGATGCTTAGAATCTTTCCTGGTAAGCCACGACCTCGTGGTAAACACAGATTAATAGAAATGGGTTACGACCTCGTGGTAAACACAGATTAATAGAAATGGGTTAGATCAAGATGTGAGAGTTGGCCAAGAAGAGGCTAGATATAATGAGCCAGGCAGTAATTTAATTAATACAATTTCTGTGTGGTCATTTTGGGTGTAAGCTAGCCGGGAGGGAGGGAACAAAGGGGCCCCGTGCTCCGTACTACAATAAAAGGGCAGTAAGACACACTAGTAGTAAGAAGGTGTTTGTATGTGGTGGGGAGATAAAGAATATAACAGAGGAACAGGTATATTTCTCCAGACAAGGCAAGTCTCTATGTTGTACCTGAAATTTTGCTACCCTTTCTTAGCTCTAAGCCATCCATCACTCAAAATCATAAAAAAATCTATGGACCAAGACATTTAATTTCCTTTGTTGACAAAATATGTTCTATCTATCTATCTATCTATCTCTCTCTCTCTCTCTCTCTCTCTCTCTCTCTCTCTCTCTCTCCTATAGTCTTTTACAATGAGGCATTATTATTAACTAGTTCATATATTTTCCTCTTTAGGGAAAATGGTATATTCCTATTTATACTACCAAGAATGACTAGTTTAGCACCCCAAATGAATATTGTTGTATCACACTAATTTGAAATACTTCTTAAAATAACATGGACACACACACATATGATTTTAAAATTAAAAAACATAAAAGAATTTCTGACTCTCATGTCCTAGAAAAACAAATCAAAATACATGAAATTGATTGCTTGAATACTACAAGTTCTTTGATTAATAAAAGCCAGTGGTTTATTAGTAAACTAGTATGTTTTATAAAATACAAAATTCCTGTGAAAGTGTATAGAATACTTTTCTAGTTTGCTATTTGTATTTGATTTTGCTAGTAGACATTTCTCAGCTATTTAGCTATAAATGTTTTCCCATCTTCATTTTTTTTGCTCCTAATGTAATGTTGTGAAGCATTAGTAGATTATTAAAAGAAGTAGGGAAGAGCTTACACTATCTGCTTGGATTATCCAGGTCCAAAGCACTGCTAGAGAGAAAAAGGAGTCGTTTTGACCTTATTCCTACCTGGAGGAGGCTTCACAATAACAGATTTTAGGAAGGTTGGCGCTGCTGAAGTAGTATTGGGTTTATCTGCAGAAATAATTGTAATGAGAAATTATTAACATTTGATCAAATATTAGAATTGCATCCATTGTAAAGTATTAAAGAAATGCTCTAAAAATGTACTATCTTTGTACATATTCAGCACAGGGCTTCTGGATAAAAGAAATTAAGTCATGAAGGTTCTTCTGTGAGATAAGTGTGCATGCTAGTTTGTAAACTGAAGACTTGGGAAGGAGGAAATATTTTACAACCAGTATTGTTTGACCATTTCCATTTACAGAAACAACAGAAGCATGGGAGCGATTTCAAAAATGATTCTTCTGCAATTCACAAGATAAATCAGATGGTATGAATTTCTAAGATGATATTTTTTCATCTATTCTGTCTTGATTTGTGATGTTTTCACCAGAGTGAACTCTCAGCAGTTAATAACTCAAAACCATATAGTTTATTGTATGTCTCTTTCAATTAATTTCCTCCTTGAACCCAAACAAATGAATTTGGGAACTATAGGTAAGATACTTACAAAATAGTTTCTCTTGTAAAGCACAATGACTTTGTCCCTCTTTTAATCAACAGATAAGAAAACAAGCATATGACAATCTGACAGACTAGAATAAATACAAAAATTAATTATAGTTTATCTTATTAGAAAAAATAAACTCCCTCCTTCCTTCCTTTCTTCTTTCTTTCTTTCTTTCTTTCTTTCTTTCTTTCTTTCTTTCTTTCTTTCTTTCTTTCTTTTTCTTTCTTTTGGTTTTTCAAGAAAGGGTTTTGTAAGAGGAAGGCTGCTTGTTCATCCTGGCCACCCAGAACCAAAATAACCATGCAGAAACTATTAATTAAATCACTACTTGGCCCATTAGCTCTAACTTCTTATTGGCTAACTCTTACATCTTAATTTAACCCATCTACATTAATTTTTGCATCACCACAAGGTTGTGGCCTACCAGCCAAGTTTTAGCACATCTATCTCCGGCGGCTCCAGTTACTTCAAGAGAAAGATGGGCATTGAAAAGGCTCCTTATGGAGTTTGTTAGCCATTAGGGCAAGGAACTGCTAAACTGAACATGCAGGTACAGGACCTACAGAAAAATGACTGATAAACTTGCCTAAAGGTGAGATGATCCTTCGGGGTTCCTGCTTCATGAAAGAGTCTGTGAGATATTCTGCAGGATAGAAAAGAAAGTGACTAAACTGTCTTTAACATTTCCTGCTTCATGGAAAAGTCTGCTGGATACTTTGGGCCTGTAGGCTGAAGATGGATGCTCCGATGGTACAAAAAAACTTTGGGTGGATGTCCAGGCAGTGAAATGTCTCTGTCAATTCTAGAGTTTTGGAAGTTGCTTACAATGTACTTCCTGTTTACTTAGGCAATAGTATATCATCCTGGAGTCTTTAAAGGAGTTAAAGAATAGATAGATAGTTATAGTTATAGTCTCCCTTAGTTATGAAGTCTCCCTTCATAAAAGATGAAGTAGATATAAATATTGTAACTGCAATTCTTATTTAATACCTGTTTTGTTATATGTAATGTAAATGTTAAAGTTAAAGCTTTCCTTTTTGTTTAAACAGAAAATGGGAAATGGTGTAGGAGGTCCTTCTGTCTGTGTTGCTTTCACTGGTTAATAAAGGAACTGCTTTGGGCCTATAGCAGAGCAAAAGGGGACTAGAGCTAGGCAGGGAAAACTAAATGGAATTCTGGGAAGAAGAGGCAGAGGGAGACGTCATGGATCTGCGCTGAAGATAGACATACTGGAACTTTGCTGGTATGCCACAACCTCGTGGCAATACACAAATTAATAAAAATGGGTTAAATTAAGATGTAAGAGTTAGATAATAAGAAGTTAGTGCTAATGGGCCAAGCAGTGATTTAATAAATACAATTTCTGTGTGGTTATTTTGGGGCTAAGCTATCTGGGCGGCAGGGATGAACAAACGGGTCCTCCTCTTACAGGGTTTCTCTGTAGCTTTGGAGCCTGTTCTGGAACTAGCTCTTGTATACCAGGCTGGCCTCAAAATCACAGAGATGCACCTGCCTCTGCCTCCCAAGAGCTGGGATTAAAGGCCAACACCGCCCAGCTAGAAAAAATAAATTCTAATAATATGCTGAGGTAATTTGCTCTGGAAAATACCTATATGATGTGCTGGACATGAATGTTGATGAATTTTTTATAGGAATGAATGCCTTAGTGACACAGTGAAAGCTCTTAAGAATGTGCTAGATTAATTATTCCAGCTGATCAAGCATCATTTTTGTGGTAGCATGTAAATTTTTCAAAATATGAGCTGTTTTCCAAAATGTACTCTGCCAGGTCAGGCAATTCAGCGCAAGCTCTTTCATTTCTTTATTTGAATGTTACTAGAAGGAAGAGGCAATGTTCTATAATTCACTGTATCTTTGGGATTTAGCATTCTATAATTATTCATCAGTACTTCATATTTATAGAAATAAAAGAATGGATTATCAGGATTGAAGGAGATTCAGCAATTTGCTTTTTACAGTTTTGCTCATCAGCATACTATACAGTATACACACTAGAGTGTATAACTATACTATACTGAAGGCACTGATCTGAATAGATAAGTGAGATGAAGATTTAGAGAGTAGTACATCAAAAAATTATGCCAAGGTGGGGAAACATAATTTTAAAAGCCAAGATTTTTGGTTTCTCTAGATGCTTATTGTTATTAATAACATATAGCACTCATTTGCTTTATGTGGATTTAGTAAACTGAATAGTGACCATAACATTTCTTAAAATTTAGTTAGCAATTATCTCCACAGACAAGAATACAGAAAGCGATTTACTAAGTGGAAAAATAATCAAGTTGTTTGAACTGTAGTGGGAGTTTGCTCCCCAAAAGGAATGATACAATGTAGGGGAAAGATATATATCTGTTAAAGAGATGAACAGAATCTTACCCATCTTTGGTTGGCATCCTGATGGAGATACTCTATCATGTTCTTCCAGTAATTGCTTCGGATTCTGCACATGGCTCTTTTCCACATAATGAGCCTGAGCAATGGCTGAGGAGTCAAAACTCATGTTGCAGAAACCACTAAATTTGCCTCTGTTGACTTCTCCACTCTTGTACACCTGTAAAAAGCACATTCAATCTTTTTTATTTTTTAAATATTAAAATCTTAGAGTTCACAATTATAACATTCCACGTAGAAAACTCACCTGAGAATTCTCAACATGCATGCTCACTTTTCTACCAGGCACTTCATTTAGTTCCCCATGCACTTGAAAATAGAACTTAACATTTTGAGCATGTACTTCACTCTGGAAAAAAGATAAAACTGTGTTTATTTAACAACAGAGACACCTACAAGGTGCTTCTCTCTGAATGTGAGCTCAGGAGACATCAATTTTAGCAGATTTTTACGTTAACTTTTTTTTTTAGATCATGGTCTTGAAAAGGCTAGACAAGTGACATACTTTTGAGCTACATCCTCAACCCTTGACTGCAATAACTAGAAAGAGTTTCACTCCTTTGAAATCTTTAGACCTCAGTTAAAATTAAAATAAGATTATTCAACAACTTCGAAGTCAGTATTTTATTTTTTTATGTTAGTTAAACATTGTAATGTGTTTCATTATGACTTTTTCATGCATGTATATATTTTTATTATATTACCTATTATCCTCCCAACTCATTTCCCTTTCTACTTTCATGCCTTTTTATGTATACCACAATGATCTTCATTAGTATTATCTACATGAAGACTAGTAAAAGATATTTACAGGATTATGAGAACCTCATCAGTGACTACATCAGTGCAGAAAATCCCTCCCTTTCCCAGTAACCATCAATTGCCAATGCACAGGAAGTTATGAGGCCTCATGATCTCCTGCCTCCTAACAACTGTTAACTGTCAATGGATCTGGGGAAAGGGGTCTTCTGAGCCTCTCCAACCTCAATGGCAATATGCTGACAAGCCAAATCTATAGTCTATGTGTTATAAATGAAGATTCTAGGAGTTCTACAGTATCACTCAAACTTGCTAATATCTACAATATATTTTCTATAATAATAGAGAATACAAAGGGAGGCAGAATGGTGTGAAGGAAAGAAAAGAAAGTTTGCAATCAAAACCAAAGAGTTTAATCTATATTCCCTAACTTAAATTTGTATGTGACTATCCTTTCCTGAGCCAATATTCTTGTCTTCCAAAGAGAAATGTTACCATGTTGCCAGGAGGTGGTGGCGCATGCCTTTAATCTCAGCATTCGGGAGGCAGAGGTAGGTAGATCTCTGTGAGTTCAAGGCCAGCCTGGTCTACAAGAGCTAGTTCCAGGACAGCCACCAAAGCTATAGAGAAACCTTATCTCAAAAAAAAAAAGAAAAAAGAAATGTTACCATGTTTCAGGTCTTTAAATTAATCAAGTAAGACGACTTAAATGCAGTTAACTTGCTACACTTAAAAATATGATTCCTCATCCTCATTCCCACCACATTTAACCAACCTTATAATGTGAAATCCTTTCTGATTCAAGCTGTAGTACCACTCCACATGCTTGACAAAAATCATCTGTAAAATATGCAGACCTTTCTTGTCCTTCACAGGTGGCATCTATCAATAAAGTAAAGAAAAAAACTATCATAGCAATGAAATTTGAATTAATCAAATTTTCATATTTGGGAGTATGTAGTAACAGCTTTTTCCTCAAATATGCCATTGAATGTGTAATATATATACATGTGAGTATGTATATATATATACATACATGTATTTAGACACACACATATATGTGTATATATATTTGATGTATAATATGGCAACAGTTACCAATTTAGAATGGCAAACCCAGGCAATAACTTTGTAAAGGAATAGTTAAATGGATGTATGTTACTTCTTGAACTTCAAAGAATGATTTAAGGAATCAGTAATGATAGGCTGAATTAAAAAAGTCTTGATATTTTGTTTTACAGAAGACAATGCCAAGGTATGTAAGACTTTCATATGAGATACAGCTCCAGTGTTAGCTAAAAATTGCCACTGGATATAATGCAGAAATCTCTCCCATCATTGCAAAAATACCAGGACACTTTTGTGCATACAGATCTCACAGAAATCTCCCTACAAATATATAAAGTAATGTTCATGTACTACAATTAAGAAATTTATGCTGTAGTGCCTGCATCAGCAATAAATAGCACATACCAAATAGATTTATATGTACACGTTAGTTCCACACTTATATTTAATGTCCTTAACAGTTTCAGCATATTTTGCTGCTAGTGTTTATTGGTTTATCTATAGGATATTAATAAAAATAATCATACTTTTGCTTATTATTTGGATATTTAAATGAATAAGTTTGTATTACACATACTTTCATGGATGGTATACTGAATAAATAAAAGTTTTACTAAAATACAATATACTCAATTTCTAACAAAGATAACATGAAATATACCTACATATACACATAGAAAGTTACAGAATGATTTAAACTAGATTTAAACGTATTTAGCTCTGGAAAGTGGGGCAGATAAGAGAAGAAGACTTAACATTTTACTCACTACAACTTGTTTTGGAAACAGCACACAGCGCTTTCTGTATACGGTGAGGATAGATATCAGCAAACTGGTAGGATCTCAATTCAAATAATTATCCATTTACAAAATACCTTTTAAGGAGTTAAGGAAATCAGACTGTAGATTATAGTATCTGGGTGTATTTAAGCCATAAAATATGCTGGATAGCATAAGATGGAAACTTCGGGTTACTTGTATCATCCCTTCCCCAATCCTGGCTGGAAGGGAATGAAGGAAGATACTTTGTGTATGAGGAAGCAGCAGGTAATGAAAATCATGTTTTACATTGAACCCTAATAGTGGGCACACTTTGTTAAAACTCATCACCTCACAGGTACCCCAAAGCCCCAGATTAATCAGGTAGGTGTTTCCAGATTGAATTTCTAAGCGCGCTCTGGGAACTCTCTGCCATTGCAGGCTCTAGGGTGGCGCAGCAGCTTTAGTTTCCAGGCTGCTCACTCTGAGCAGCAGAATCATCTCAACAGCCTTGGGTGTCAGGCTAACTCACATGGGCCCCAACCTCTTGAGCTATTGTGGACACAGCTTCAGGCTTGTACTTGTAGACAGAACCTTTAGCCACAGTGTCAACTAAGACCTTATACCACCTCTAGGCGAATACCTGCAGCATCACCCTCCATGCTAGACTCTATGTCCCATGCTCTAAAAGACTAGTGTTCAGGTCTGTCCCACTAGACCTTAGAGCTGGACATCTTCCCACATACACAGGTTCCAACACCACTGTTGTGTTACCAGTTCCCAGGATGGCCCCTGGAGTTCCAAGACCTAGACTAAGCCCCTATATACCTAGTTGTTCCCCAGGAACTAAGTCCCCAGACTCCAGGATACTCAGTACAGATACAAGATCCAGGGGCATCCTTGAGGACCCAGACTCTAGTTCCATCCCTAAATAACTGACAAGTAAATCTACCACGCTGGATTCAGATTTCAGGGCCAAGCCTGGGAATGTGGGCATGCACACTTGCTTACCTAAACAGGAAAGTGCACAAGGACACTAGCAGTGAGCCTTCTAGAGGATCATATCATGTGGCCTGTCACAAGGTTTTAGACAGGCAATCCCTTGGTGGCAAAATAACATTACAACCGAAGAAAAATTTCTTGAAGATGAAATTGTCATTTCCCATCTGGGAGACCCTCCCACTCTTGGGAGTTCTTTCTTTTAACCTGAATAAATCTATGCTTACTCTACTGTATTTTTCCCCTTTAGAATAGTACTGTTAAGACTGTCTTTAACTTATTTTCTCAAACAAGGTTTGGTCTATGTTTGTTTATCAAATGGCACAATATAGCTGGGTTCAAAAGCTCAGCCATTCTCTTCACTGAATCACTGATTCCTAACAACTCTGACTTATAATATTCGTTACTATCAACATCTTCCTTTGAATTTCACATAACAACACTTTAATTCACACTCTCCATATATTCCAACATGTTTTAGCTTTATTGATACTAATTAAGCTTAGCTTCAAACCATTATGTTACATAGTCTGGAAGGAAGTAGACAAAAGATCAATATAATTGAGGATCTGTTCATGTTAAACCCTTAGATCTTAACACAAATATATACAGTAAATAGTACTTTGTACATTCTGAGTTAGGAAACTGGGAGTAAGTGAAATTGAAATAATCTGCTATGCTTTCTTTGGTGGAATGGTACACAAACCTTTGTTTTACTTTGACTCTTTCCATTATACACACACACAAAAGGAAAACTTCCACGTTGGAAATGACAAATCCCTAACTCCAAGGAGTACAATTAAATAAGGAAGGTAAGATGTGCATGGAAAAACTAAAATCCCCAGGCCAAAATGTTTCAGGCAATAAAAGATATAAGAGGGTAATGGTATATTCTTTCTGAGAGAAATGGGATGAAAATTATGGATAACAAATTCTGTCTAAGCTTTAAAATACATGTAAACAATGGAATCTCACTAAGCTATAAATAAAAATGAAATTATGACACTTGGCAGGAAAATGGATAGACTAGAAATCATGCTAGGTGAAATAAGCAAAATTCTAGAATCTTGGTTCCTGGTATATGTGGAACCCAGATTTAAAATTATATGTATGTGTATATGCCTGTGTATATGCATTCAAGTATGTATGCAGAACATCAAGCTAGAAAGGGGATTGTCAAAGGGGAGGAAAAGATCTTAAGGGGTAGTGGAAAAAGAGAGACAAGAAAGCAGAATGAGGACCACTTTCAAGAGGTGACAGAGAACTAACCCTGGGAGGCACAGGCACAGATGAGGGCAGTGGGGGAAGGGGGACAAATTAGAACAATGTATAATGGCACACACAAGAAAATGCCAAAATGAGACACCTTACTTTGTGCATTAATTAAAAATATTAATACACACTTTAAAAATTAATAAAAAATAATAGAACAAAAGTATTGATTCAGAATAGGATCAAATAATGACAAGCTACTTTAGGGTATTTGAATTTATTTACATTAGAGAGAAATGAGTGATTCAAAATGGGTATATCAATTATCAGTCAGTTGTAGACTTAAGGCTTGAACAAGAAAAGCAGCCATAGATACATAAAGAAAAGGTCCATCTCTCAAAATCAAAGGGTATTAAAGGCTGAGCTTAGCATTTTCTGTCAATATGGTAGACATTTAGATCTATTATATTTAAGCTTAAGTAATGCTGTTCCTGATAAGAGGTGGAGATTCAACCTTACAATCTACAATTATCACCAGTGGCAAATTCTCTTTGTTATTACAGCATTGGAGTGTAGAAGTTCTGAGTTTAGTGTGTTAAAAAAAATTGCTGAGCGAAGGACAGAGAGGGAGAGCAAGGAAAGAGATACCTTGAAAGAGGGAGCCATTGTGGAGTTAGCAAGAAACCAGGCACTAGGGAAACTCCCAGGAATCCACAAGGATGACCCCAGCTAAGAATCTAAGGAATAGTGGAGAGGATACCTTAACTGAACTTCCCCTGTAATCAGAATAATGACTACCTTAATTGTCATCACAGAACCTTCATCCAGTTGTAGGGATCTACAGCTAAGCACTGGGCCAAACTCCTAGAGTCCAGTTAGAAGGAGGAGAGATATTATGGACAAAGGGGCCTAAATCATAGTGAAACAGCTGACCTGAGCAAGTGGGAGCTCACTGACTCCGGACTGACACTTGGGGAACCTGCATAAGACCAAACTAAGCACTCTGAATGTGGGTGACAGTTGTGTGGCTTGGGCAGTTTGTGAGGTCACTAGCAGTGGAACCAGTATCTATCCCTAGTGTATGAACTGGCTCTTTGGAGCCCATTTGCTATGGAGGGACACCTTGCTCAGCCTAGATCCAGCAGGGAGGGCCTTGGTCCTGCCTCAAGTGATGTGACAGATTTTGTTGACTCCCCATGGGAGGCCTCACCCTCTCTGAGGAGTGGATGGAGGGTGGGGCAGGGAGAAGGTGAGGGAAGTGGGAGGATGAGAGGGAGAGGGAACCGGGATTGGTATGTAAAATAAGATTGTTTTAAAAATTATAATAGAAAATTGAAATATATGAAGTGAGAAAAAATAAAAGAAGATGAGTGATGATTTACTCTTGAAGTATACTTAATATACTAGTCCTTTGTTATATTCACAAAGAAATTCGCCCATTTCTGTTTATTAGCACACTAGTCACAATAGTCAACGTATAGAACTAGTCATGATACCCATCAACAGATTAATGGATAATGAAAATGTAGTATTTATATGCAAGGGTTTTATTTATACACAAGAGTGAAATTATGTCAACTACAGGAAAATGAATGGGACACGTTAAGAAAAGTTAGCTAGGCTCTGGCAAATACTATGTTTTTCTTCTACGCAGAATTGAAATTATGTCATTTATCAACTGTAAAACATTATTTTCCTTCTATTTAATGTAGAATTAAATTCAAATGCCCAAGTGAATCCTATCATTATTTTGTTCCAATTTAAACTTTCCATCATTATTTATATACTTGCCTTACTTGAAATACTTTCATTCTATATTTTAGTTAACATATATTTAATTTTATTTATATACACATATGATATAAAAATCAAAGACTGACCATGCCAAATGAGGAAGGGGTCTAAAAGAGGAATAAGGAAAGAATAAGAGACTAATTGAGGAAAGAACTACAAATATTAAATATATATTTGGCAGAAAGGGACGAAGAGAAAAGGGGAACTAAGCCAAGGGAGGGTAAAAGGAGGTATGTATGAATAAATCACAACAATATTTTAGTATTAAAATGTCAGAGAAATTATCTTGTATCCCATTATTTTTTATTCTAACTCAAAAATACCAATATCAGTAAAAAAAAGTCAAACAAAAAAATATGCCTACAATTTACTTTAATTTTATCTAAATAGCAAACTAATCCTAATCAATTCAAATATAATTCAATCTCAATTTTTTGGAACACATTTTTATGCATAATTACTCGTATTCAGGGTTTCAGGTTGGGGATGGAACTCATCTTGCAGAGGGTCTCATGTCCTAGGGTCAACCCCAAGCACTAAATAAACCGGGTATGGGTTTAAACATCTATAATCCTAGAATTTAAGTGCTAGAGAGGTGTTAAGAAATGCACCAAACCCCACACCAACGATTTCTGAGTCAACAGAAACAGGGTACGGTTCAAGCTACAAACTGCTCAAAAGTTCCCTGTGAATATACCAATGGTCCCACTCCAGTACTCATACTCTGAATGCTACTTAGAGCTTCCACTGGATCTACTTTATTTTCCTAACACATGGTAAGTATAAATCCATTCCTTCCAGTATAACATTCATTCAATATTTAGAATTTTTGTCTTTCTTCTTTCCCTTTCTCTTCACTACTTTTGTGAATTAATTGCAGTTCTTTTAAGCACAATCCCCTTAACAATGTCATAATAATGACCAGTAAAAAGGGATCAGACTTTTGTTGTTGTCTTTATGTTTTGAGATTGTGTCTTATTACGTAATTCAGGCTGGCCTTGAATTTACATCCTCGGCTTTCTAAGTGCTATTATTACGTGTATGACAACTGCACTCTGCTCCACCTTCTTTTTTTAAATTCTCAAAAACACAGTTTAGTATTGCAAGCAGTTTACATATATGGTGAGTCAGTATTAAGTATACTTAAACCCTTATTTTGAATACATATCTTCTACTAACGTAGCCCAAGACAACTTCACACCATATTGCTGACTCACACTCAGGTGCTTTCTGACAAATACATGCATGGTTCTATTCTACCTAGAGTTGATTAAACTGCACCCCAAAGCAGACCTAATATATTATTACTATTTACATTTTGCACTGCTATGTTCAGCTAATCATTTTAACCTCCTAAGATCCCTTTTGAGCTAGTAAGATGGCACAGTGGGGAATGGTGTTTGCCGTGAGGCCCTAAATTGGATTCTCCGAACCCATACGATGGAAGGACAGAAGTTACTTCTACTACTACATGTATGCTGTGGTATATGTCAACATGCACCACTTCCCCCCAAATTAAAAAAAAAAAGAGAGATTTTTTTTTTAGTCTTAAATTTATTATCAGGAGGATTGTGGAAGTTGGATTTCTACTGAGAACAAATTTCTTGTTCTTAAGGACCAGTCTATGCTGCCATTTTTCCCTCAAGCTGCATGTCCCCTACATTCATCATGAACACGATTCTGTGTGCTCAAAAGTGAAAAGTGAAGTTTGCAGGGATTAGTGGTCTTCTCAAAGTCACAGATAAACTATTGATTAGAGCCAGGATTCAAATCTCATTCTGCCCAAGCAGAATTATTTTGATGTAAAGACCCACAGCATTGTAAAGAACTCATATATTCCACTTTGATAGTGACAAAGTAGGGAAAACCCAAGAGTGAACTGCAGTACTATATACACAAATCTCATTATTCACAGAGAAATCTGTGAAATAGTAATTTTGCTTTTGCAAAGAACATACGTGCTGTATTTTCTGTGAATAGACCTTTAGAGATAATCTTCCTTAAACATTCTTCATTAAATAGGACATTTTTGGCAAGAGTTGACTTGACTTTTGTATTCCTTTAGTACCATCATTATCATACAAAAAATCAGCAGAGCATAGTCCTGAGATAGAAGAGAATGAGGATGCATGTTAAAGTTGCCACAACATTTTTAATACTCTTTCTCTCTAAAGGCTACACTTCATTTAAAGAGTACTCAGAAATATTAACTTTATTAAAAATGTGGATATGTACCTGTCAGCATGACAAATGCTCATAGCTATAGTGCTATTTTGCATCCTTAGTTCTAAGATGATTAAAATAGCTTCTGGCTTATGAGTTTGACAAGTTCTTGCAATTTTATGCAGGTCATCACAGTCAATGTAGGCTTTTCCAGGGTACCTCAACAATAACAAAATGAAACACAATTAAAATAATTGGGAATACTATGTTTATTATTAGTATTTGTGCAGTCTTTATGCACAAGGAGTATTTGACCTTTGTAACAATAAGCCTTTGTGGCTAGGAAGGTCAGGAGTCATGCTTATGAAGCCAGAAATACAGCTAAGGCTCAGTGTAATTGTAATTTCCTTGATCCCACAGCAGCTGCTTTATATCAGATAGCCACTAAATATACGCTACTCATGCCAACAGGTGAACACATGTGAATGAATGTACAAGAGTGTTACAGATGGAAAGTAATTAAAGTTCTATCCTAGCATATATGTAATATATAGTAGGAGACATCCTTGTTAGGCTAAAATTATGACTAGTGATTATTTTTACATACTGATATAATTCAGGGAGACAGACACCATTCATCTCACTCTAGACATCGCCAATCCACCAAATGTAGAAAATGGGAGTTTAATCCTGTTTACTAATTAATTTTGTCAAACACCAATATCAGATTCACGATATAATATGCTTTGGTGTGCTTATAATACATAAGATTCCATAGACACAGATTTTTAAGAAATACTTGAAAGGTAATGACAGTTGAGGAATGTGACTAGTTACATTTAAAACTACACTTTCCCCACTGTTTGATTTGTGTTAGAATTTTACTATCAAGCACTACTGAGTGTAGTTTCTCTTTTATTTTTTATTATGCATCTGTATGTACACTGGTGCATGTGTGTGTGGTGGTGGTGTCTTCCTCAAGAATGCCATCCATATCCTTTGATACATGGTCTTTCCCTGGCTTGCTCACCAATTAGGCTAGCCTGGCTGGCTAGTGAGCCTTGGGGTGGGGGGCGGTCCTCCTGCATTTGCCTCTCCAATGTTGCAATCGCAAGTGTGCACCACCACGCACGTTTTTACATGGGTTCTGAGGGACAGAACTCAGAGCCTTATGCTTTTGAGACAAACACTTACCAAGTGAGCTATGTCTACAGACCATTAGAGAGTTGTTTTTATAGCTGTTTCTTTAGAAGTTTATTTTTTTATTATTTTTATTTATGTGTACTTGTGTGTACATGCATAACCATGTGCATACATTAGCAGGCAGGAGATCCCCTGGAATTGGAGTTCCAGGCAGTTGTGAGCCTCCTAACGTGGATGTTGGGATCTGAACTTGGATCCTCTGGAAGAATGGTAAGTGTCCTCAAAAACCACTGAGTCATTTGCCCAGGCCCGTTACAAATATTTCTAATTCCTTTGTAGGTTCTCAGCACTAGCCAGTATGGTTCGCCCACACACACTGGCACTCAATGATTACTTAGTAACTGAAGGAAAGGTTAACTAGGTTTTCTCATGGAGGACTTCATGACATATGACTCAAAGCTTTACTGAACTATAGGGAGACAAAAGAAAGCTTCTGTAACTGCAAGAAGGTAATTGCCATGGAAACTATTTAACAACTAAATTGAAATCCACAATGCTTTCTAATCTAAAATACAAACTCAGAATCTTTTCTTTGGTTTTGTTTTTAAAGGGAAAAAGAAATATGCGAGGAGGGTTTAAGAAACTACAAATAGATGTAGCATCATTACTGGATCAGAATTCATTTTGTCATAATACATTTGGAAAACTTCACTTGATGAAATATGAAGTGTCCTAAAAGCCTCCTGACTCCCCTTACCCATGTATTCTGTGTGTGTATATGTCTTTTTGCATATTATTTTCTTGGCATTTCTTTTGTTTGTTTTAAGTTTGTTGTTCAATACAATAGAATTTTTTAGAAAAATTTTAAAATTCCCTGTATGACATTTTTTATTTCTACTGCCATTTTCTCATTACTAATGTAGAAAAAAGTCCTTGTGAATGTTGGCCACTTTTCATGATCTTATCAGAAGTGATTGTGAAATAGTTGGGATCCCAACAGTACTCTGACATATTTCAGAGCTATATCTTACCTAGGATTTATTAAAAAGGACATTGGCACACAACTAAGCAGTATTTTCCTTTCCTTTTGCACACTGTAACTAGAACAAAATAGTGCTTTATAAATATTTAGACAAGATTTTGAGGCCTAATAGTGCTTGGAATATTACAATGTATTAAATATCTACCATTTTAAAGTGAAAACATAAGAGGGTTTTAGTTTGGACATCCAAGCTAATGAAGGATACTTAACTAAAATGACAGATAATTTTTAGGTAACAATTACATTTATTTTTTGTATCCTAGTAAACTTTCTCAACAGTGTTTCAACACAGATTTTGCTACTCAGGAAGTGTCAAGTGGTAACTATAGTCAAAGTTTCTTATGATTTATGAATTGTTGTTTTCATATACAGCTACAGAAATTCCACCAAAAGAATCCAAAATCATCATTCATATTTTCATATCAGAAATTAATGTCAGAGTTTGTCTTATCCAAGTCCCTTATTTCAGAAATGGAAGCCCAAATCAAGGAAATTTGGGACTAATTCAGGTTCACAAAGTCTGATAGTTTTATGAGTATCGTAATCTGTATTTACTGTGCCAGAGTCCAGCTATTGTTTTTCCTTTATTAAATTATCTTTTTTTCACATTTATTCATTTTGTGTGAATACATATGTGCCACAGTGTGTGTGTGGGTGTATGGAGGCTAGAGGACAACTTGAAGGAGTTGATTCTCTCCTTTCATCATGGGGGTTCCTGGAAATGAACTCAGGTCCTCAAGCTTGGCAGCAGGCTCCTTTTCCTACTGTGTCATCATGCAGGCCCCTGAAATTCTCTCTCTTACAATGCTTCTACTATTTGTATATATTCAAAGACACTGCAACCAAAGCAGTTACACAATGAGGCAGAAAGTCAGTTTTCTATGAAATACTTTTCTAAACCTTACTATGTCACCAACCCAAACTGTTTGATGCCTACAAAACCGCGCTCACCTATTTGCTGGTTATAGACCAAGTTTGTTATCCAAGTTAAAGCCAGGCACAGTGTCACAAACCTGTAATCCCAGCACTCAGAAGGTGGAGACTGGAGGATCTGTTGGCTCACTACTACACAGTGAGTCTGAGGCCAGTGTGAACTACAAGGGGGCCATATCTCAAACCAAAACAGACAAAAAGGGGAAAAAAACAACCACAAAACCCCCTTGAAAATGTAAAAGTCCAGGAGTTTCCAAACAACGGTATAATTCATGGCTCATTGAAGACATTAGTCTTTCAAAGACTGTCTTCAGTAAGACTGTTGATAAATAAAGCATGATCATATCACCGTGAATCCCCATTTCTGTATTTAGTAGGTGGTATTTATATAATGTGCCTATTACAAATATTATGGGGGATTTTTAATTGCTTTGCCATTCCACCAAAGTGAAAGGTGTGAAATATTATGGAATTGCACACAGGGTATATAATTTATGGATGTGAAGAAATTAGTTTATGAGGTTCATTTTAATGGTGTCCTTATCCAAGATAAACGGACTTAAATTATATCCTCTATTTTTACATTCACAACCTTTCACTTTGGATGTAAATGAGCAAGATAAGGTAACCCAGCAAATATTTTACAGTAATTATGAAATCGGAGAGCTTCTGCAGCAGAGCCAGTCTTAACCATTTAAAAACATTTCCAAAACTGCTTTCATACACATTGCAATGGTAAAATTCACAGTCCAATAGTAGGCTGTTTACAGATAGATAACAGTCCGTGTGAAGATCGCTCATATTCAAATAATCAAGAGATATCTTTCCATGTTTGGCATAGTAAGTGCTGGCAGGTACAACAGCACTTACTTGAAACCAAAGAAATGTTAAAGATGGGCCCTTAAGCCCTGTTTTGCTAGGTCATAACCTCAAATACCAAAGAAAATTTTCCAAATGATTTCTGAAATCTGCCCTTCTGCCAAGCACTGTTTCTCTTCAGTACAGGCCTCATTGCCCCAGAGGACCCTAGCACCCTATCTCCAACAAATTCTACTTGAAAGCTCAAGTCCACATGCTACCCTACTCCAATTGCTAACTCCATCTTTCTGTAAATATCTCACTGCCGAGTTTCTCTACTGACTTTCTACACTGCAATACCTTGAATTTCACCAGGGTGGGTGGGTGGGGGTTCCTGTTACAGTTATGATGGTCCCTCTTTGCTCTCCCTTTCCTTTCCTTGGCCCTGGAGACCCACAGCACTTCTGCTTTGCCTCTTCTTCCCAAAGAGCACCTCGGTGTCCTCCTTCACACTAAAGCATCTGGCTAAGACAAAAATTGTTTATTTTTTTTCCCCTTCAAACTCCTGCCTAAAGAGTATCTGCCATTCCTGTGCCTGGGGAGCGGGGGCTTTGGGGAAGGAG
>PVIU01015916.1:0-46634 GCA_004026605.1 Ondatra zibethicus
TTTCACCTTCACTTTTGCTTCTCCTGTAAAGCACTGTGGGGAGCACTGTGGGGAGCAGTTTGAGGAACACTGTGGGGAGCAGTGTGAGGAGCACTGTGGGGAATAGTGTGGGGAGCATTGTGGGGAGCATTGTGGGGAGCACCGTGAGGAGCACTATCAGGAGCATTATGAGGAGCACTGTGGGTTATGATGCTAGCAGCTCAGCATGAAATGGTAAGGTGAATAAACAGGAACCTTTAAAGTAGGTGGGTGTTGAAGCATGACAGAAGTGGTATGCCTCCCGTGTAGCCTTAGGACTAGTTTCTTTTTTAAAGTGCAATTTATTTTTTATTATTTTAACTTTTATTATTTTATGTGTAATGTATTTTACATGCATGTGTGTCTGTTTCATTAGATGAAGGCATTGGATTCCCTGTCAGTAGAGTTACAGATGGTTGTGAGTCACCATGTGAGTATTAAAAGCTTAGGGCCTCTGGAATAGCAGTCAGTGCTCTTAACCTCTGAGCCAGCTCTCTAGCCCCTATTTTTATTATCTTTTTAGTTATGTGTATGCACTTGTATCGGTGTTGGGATATGTGCGTGAGAATGAAGGCCAGGTATGTTGGATTCCATGGAGCTGGAATTATAGACAGTTATGAGCTGACTGATGTGTGTGCTGAGAATTGAACTAGGGGTTCCTGAGTAATCTTCTCCATCCCCGGAATAATTTTCTTAAAATCTTTCTCATAGACATGCTTGCTTCTGTTCTTCTGACTCATTCCTCTCACTAGAAATCATTAGTTCAGGAGCAAAAGTACATAGGTTTTCGTTTTGTTTTGTTTTGTTTTTGAGACAGGGTTTCTCTGTGAAAAGTCCAGGCTGGCCTTGAACTCACAGAGATCCCCCTGCCTTTGCCTTCTAAGTGCTGGGATTAAAGGCGTGAGCCACCATCGCCTGGTCTTTGTTTGCTTGTTCGTTTTTTTGTTTTTAAAGTAGGTATTTTTGTATAAATGTATAGTGTTAGATTCCAAAGCATGAACTTAATTTTTTGAAAAGGTCGCAGCTCAAGACCTCACTGTGCTACTACTCACTAGCTGGGGGCCTTCAGCAAGTCACTCTTTTGTCATAAGTCCCAGTTCTCACAACCGAAAATTAGGATAACAACAGTGCCCATTTACAAGGTTGAGGATCCAATGAGCAGAGAGCACTTTGTCCAATGGTTGGCCAGTAAATGATTTTCTTTGTACTGCCATCATCTTTCTCACATACCTCATCTATTTCTTCTTCTGGTTCAGAAAATTCAGGAATCACTTTGATTTGAGTTTTAATAAAGCACTTTTGAAGACCTACGAAGTAGATGCCAGTGTATCCCTACAAACCAGACAAAACAATAATACAATTAATGTCTTGTAATAGCCACAATGAGTTCCATGACCTACCAGAGCCTCAGACTAGCAAACTTTGAATTCACAGAGAAAGCTTTGTCATGAATGAAATGAAGGTTAAAGGCTATTTTAATTCATTTCAATGGGTGCAGTATTTTAAGTGGAAAGCATTAGGGGAAACAGTCTACTCACGTTTTTAAAATCATGGACTTCCAATGTTTCATCAGTGCCATTTCCACTTCTGAATATTTCCGTTCTGGTCAGGGGATCAATTTCCATGTAAATCTTCTTCTTCTCACCATTGCTGTAGAAAGTGTGCTCCATGTCATAGGTCTGGAAGAGCAGAGGAAGAAAAACAAGCTCTAAGGTAGTCTGTGCACTCCTTCATAAAATGCTTTAATTGGGGAAATACCTGGATAACTTTTCAGAGCCTCCTGAGGGGTCATCTCAGCATCTTGCCATTGGACATTCTTTAACATTTGTGATTAAACTGAGGTGCTTTTTGGCATTCAGACTGATACGGGGATCCTTCAGAGTCAGTGCTTTGTACTGAAGCCAAGTAGCTGAACTAATTAAGAAGAATTCCAGCGGTTTTCTTGGCACCCTTGGATAAGTAGCAAATGATATTCTGCAAATCAGCCTGTGAAGTATTTTCCCCTTGTGTTAAGCCTAGGGATCACCTCAAGCCTATGCTGCTTCCTGAAGCAACTGCTTCTTAGTCTAAGTGTTCTGTGACTACTCTTCCCATTCCTTCCATGAAATCCATTACATCCAGGACAGCGACTGGAAAACATTTAGAGCAGTTAGCTATTACTCTCGATTCCCGTACCTATCAGAATTTTAATAGTGCCTCAATAGTATTGTGTTTGTCCTTTTTAGGAACTGAAGAAGTTTTTGGCCAATATTCAGTCATAGTCTTATCCTATACCGATTTATTTTCCTTTGTTCTTTAAAATCTAGCAGTCACCTGCTTTCCCTTAGCCTTCTATTTTATAGGTCAACTATTCCCACTCAGGGCATTGCTAGCTTCTGTCTTTTAAACTTGATTCCATTGTTTTCAGCTTCTCTAGATTCCTCTGCATAAATAAACTTTGGTGACAGATTAACTTTGGTTAATTTATGATAACATAAATTAACAAACTCTTCCGAGGAGAGTGCCCCTGAAAGGCTGTTTATCAAGCCTTTCTTGAGTGCCTGAAACAAATCCCCAAACTTCCTTCTGCTCTTTATTAGACAATTCTCTCACTACAGACAAAGAGGACCAGTTCCGTGATTTATTCTATACTGGGGTTAAGCATCTAACCTATAACTTGGGACATATAGATATAGATAAATACCAATTCCAAAGGAGCTTGATCTCTGTTGCAAATCATGCCAGAGTTGATGGTGCCATTTGCAAGTGTGTCTTCTCCCCATTGCTTGGAGACCTTTGTCTGTTAGACTTCTCTGTATTCATTTGTCCTTCTGAAGAAGCAAGTTGCCTACAGAGCCAGTGTTGCTTTCTAATAGCACAGTTCCTAGTGCCGTCCTCCATGAGCTTGCATTGGTTTGTGTTGTTTTTAGTTTTTAGTGTCTGTTGATGTCTGCGACAGCATGTTAGTTTAACCTGGTCAAATTTTTCCCAACTCAAGTAGAAAAACAAGTTGGATGGGTTTGTAGAAACAAGTGTTACTTCAAGTATGAAAAGTCTGATGGAACTGTTGAAAAGAAAAACAGAGGCAAAGCCAGTTTACCTCCCTGTGCTCTGTGGTGCCTTAGACAGGATTAGCAATTATTTGTTATTAAGTATTGTTACCAATGGCAATTCTTATCTTCCTAAAGCAGTGCCTTGATGATTGGTAAGGTCTTTTAAGGTCAAGGATAAGAGTCTGGAGAAGACTCCAGTAACTGCAGAGTTAACTTAGGAAGCTGGCCTTGTTTGTGACAGGTAGAAAACTCCTTTAGGCTCGTTAATTGCTTCTGCGTTTATTCTCTCAGTTCTAGCTCTGCAGCCAGCTAGAGAAGAGAAACTTCTAAATATGACAAAAAAAAAAAACAATTGAGCTCTCAGTCAGCTGACTTAAGCAGAGGACAAAGGCATCTGCTTCAGACACAGCTTTGTCAGGTTTCCCAATAGGGGGT
Organism: Ondatra zibethicus; assembly: GCA_004026605.1. NCBI lineage: Eukaryota > Metazoa > Chordata > Mammalia > Rodentia > Cricetidae > Ondatra > Ondatra zibethicus. The sequence continues at coordinate 3,486 of PVIU01015916.1, forward strand.
AGTTTCTTCAGAAATACTATCCGTTGAGGAGACAAATGTTGACAGTGCTAGCCACTAGGGGCTGTGCTGGGGTGTTTGTTTCATCAGTAGCGCCACTGATGGATTAGTGAATGGAAAAATTGGGTTAGAGACTGGGGGATATTGGACTGTGGCCTACGTGGGCAAAAGAACGAGAAAATGCAGGCTGCATTTTCAACCTTCAGTAGAAGACTCTGGGACTGTGCTGGTGACATTTACAATTTCAGTGTACTTCTGTGGAATGAGTTTTCCTGCACTCTTGGCAGGGCACTTTACTTGGACACCTTTCTGGATGAGTACTATTGGAAACTGCCAAGCTCAGCAGATCTGCATTCCTTTCAACGGCTCTGCAAAGAATTGGGTTTGTTTGTTTGTTTGTGTTGTTGTTATTGTTATTCAGCGAGGGAAGAGGCATTTGTGTTAATTGTACCCATTAATCAGCTTGTTGATTTTGTGTTCACAATGGTAGCTCTTAAATAGATTGAGATCAGAATGAGTGCATTTGTGTATGAATCCTTAGTGTGTGGGAGGGTGTAGGAGTAGGGAGCCACATATTCACCCAGATGGAATTCTGCTATCAAAGGTGTCCTTTTGAAACAGACTGTCCTTTGTCTAGGAGGATGATGCCAATGACTGACTTTGGCCTGTGTGGGGATGGGTTTGAGTAAATCCAGACATACTGTCTCACTCAGGTCCCCGTGGAACACACTGCTTGGGTAATGGCTATGCAAGCTTCACTGGCCCATATGAAGACTGAGCTCATGCCCTTGGCATCAGAAGTACTTTGCTGTCTACTAAGCGCCCTGGCTCCTGGGTTGAAGTGCCTTCTGGAGATGAACTAAATGGCTTTGCCCTGTCCAGGAACAAACTAAAGCAGAGTCAGGATGGCTGACCTTAGAAAGGTGTGAGTAGACTCCAAGCATTTCTCCTCAGTCTCTGCCCCCAACTTAACGTTATTCCAGGGGAGACAGAGAAAGGACAGCATGTGACATGAAATGTGCCCTTACCAAACTGGCAAATAGATGAGCCCCCTTTCTGGCATCTTCATACCCTGTTCACTGTGTACCCTCATAGCCTTTTCCCATGATTTTCTCGTTTCTATCTGTGCCTTTGTCTAGACAACCAGGAATCTGCCCGTGCTTTAGGGATCTTCTGTAAGAGAAGAAACTAATCTGACCAATGATTTTGCATTTAGATATCAGCAACAGAAAAGACATTTGCCGGTCTGAAAAACTGAATGCAATGCTTCCTTCAAAGGAATGCAGTTGTAACAGGGCATTTTAGGCACCGTGACTCCAGGAGCCTGCACGTGGGGGGGCATCTTCCCCACAGAATCCAAAGTGATTCTTCCTGGCTTTATGAGGAGTAAAATGCTGTAGGAAAGAGAGGCCGGTGGAATAGCCAGTGGGTGTGTGGTAAAACCCAGGCAATCTGTAAGAAGACCACACTGGCAAAATCTGGGAGAAATACAAATCCATCTTTCTTCCCTGTGCAGGACTTCTGTCCTCAGGCCAGTTAAGTCCTCCACTCAGGGCAGCCAATAAGCCCTACTTCCTCCTGCAATGTGAACACTTTACCCTGCTTTCTTGTCTCTGTTGGTAACAGTCTCTGAGATCAGAAAAGAAAGCTTTTTATAAAGAGCAAAGCTGACTCCCATGTTAGTGTGATGGATCTTTTTGGAGGCAAGCAGCTTTAGCCTGTCCTGACAGGGATTTGAGGACATTTGGCTTACGTTTGTTTTTTTGAAACCTGTGATTAATCTAGCTGGTCTTTTTTCCCCTACCTTCATCCTTTACTGTCTGTTTATGAGGTAATGCTCCAAAGGTGAAATACATGCTCGGAATAGCTGCTAGCTGGTGCTAGGCTGGAAGGAAGTAAAGGGAAGGCACTGTACCATATTATTAAGGAGCTAGCCTGCGAGAATTAAAAGGCCTCTGGGGATTGCTCTACCAACACAGTGCCGACAGATTATTTCTTATGCATAGTTGGACTTTTGCATCTTCAATCACCAGTTCTCAGCCCTGAAAAAATTGGCATAAGCGGCCAGACATTCCTCTTTCAAAAAAGAAAGAAAGATAGATAGATAGAAAAAGAAAAGAAAGGTAAGAAGGTAGGAATGTAGGAAGGAAGGAAGGAAGGAAGGAAGGAAGGAAGGAAGGAAGGAAGGAAGGAAGGAAGGACATTTCCTTTATCTATAGACTTGAACTAGGTGGGAAGTTTTCCTGTATTCACAATCCTCTCCTCAATTCACAAATTCAGGTGGAAAACAGGAAAGACTCATCATAAAAGGTTCTAGTGTTAATGTCTGTCCTCCTTATAAGCTGTGTGACTTTGGACAAGTTACTGAATGCCTCTGAGGGTTCAGCTCCTAGCTGCATGCCCTTTCTAGTTGCAATGCTGAGAAGTTGGCAAATGCAATTTTTCTTACATTTGTCTGGTATCTTTCAGGCAGGTTGCTTGTTGGATTACAACTACTTGTTGATCACCTGGGCTCCTTCTCCCTAGAGCTCCGTACAGCTCTGCTTGAAGGCTCTACTTTCATGTGCCCCATAAAGCGCTCAGTACATACAACCTGAGGAATAAGCAGTAAGAGCATACCCATAACAACCCGAATCTGTTATCATGTAATTTGCAAGAGGTACCCCGAATAGTCCGAAATAGCAACTGGCTCAGTAAGGATTATTGTAAAGAATAAACCTGGGCCTTGTAAAGAAAAGACAGTGAAGAGATGCCTTCTTTTCCAAAATGCTGATGTGGCAGCATCTGGTGAAACTCAGTCCCCCCTGCTTAAGAGACTCCAGATACATCTCCACCTTTTGCCTTAAGGGTATAAATGCTTCTCCAGTCCCAGGTTTCAACCACTAGACTGGTGTGTATAAGAGCCTAGGCAACCTAGAGGGAAAAGTTGCCCCTTTGTGTGTCTAGAGACGAGCAAAGAAAGTTAGTCTGGGGCTAATGCTAGTAGTAGAAAAATAGTCATGAAGAAAGCTGGACTAAGACTTGGCAAGAAAGCAATTCTTTTGCGTGAAGGATTTTCAGCCTAGGATGATCTTGGGCATGGAACATAAATGAAACTGTGTTAGTGATCTCCTGCCATTGAAGTTGCATGGGCAGAACAGAATGCTCGCTTCTCTCCAGACCCCTCATCTCATGCTACTAGAATGTGGAGTCTGAAGGAGTATCCCCAGGAATACGTTGATTGCTGGGAAGGGGTGATTACTTCCCAGCAGTCCTAAAAAAATTGCCAAGTACTTCTGATGTATGGCAGGAAGCACACGCCATTTAGGTCACATAACTCTGTGTTTCTGTCTCATTCCGCAATGGTTTGGAAACGTGGGGTACAAAATCTGGGCTGTGTTTACAAACTGCTGCTTCGGGAGCGGCAGCCTGTCTTGTTTGTTTTCTCTGTGTTACTTTGATTAGTTCAGGAGTTGGCTTCTAATTCTTTCAAGTTCAATGTGGAACACAGGGAGCTTTAAGTAGGACTGTTTTTTCCCCAGTAAGCCTGCTTCATGGTTCCTAAGGAAGTTACTGCTTGGAAGTGGACCCTCAATATGGCGACCTCTCGGAATCTCTCGAATTGAATGTTTTCCCTGCTCAGTTAGGAAAGCTGAACACAGAGCCTTATGGACTTGGCTTTCCTCAAGCCTCTTCAAGTCTCCTGGGTATGGCTGCGGCTCAGGAAACCTAAGGCATGGAAAGTATAGAAGTTCTCTCAGAGTTGATCCTCTTTTAATTTTGATTTATTTTTTTCTCCTGGATAAGTGTGTGTGTGTGTGTGTGCGCGCGCGCGTGCACACGCACACACGCACGCTCTAACATGCATGCTTGAGGTATACAAAGAGTCAAATATTGCTTACTCCCATTTGAAATCAGTCATCTGGATCTTTTGTGCATACCAAGGTGGGAGGGAAAGGAAAGACTTAGTAGCATGGAAATGTCAACACCAGATGTAGGATGTTAAATAAACACTGTTTATTATAAACAGATGTTGAAAAAGAAAACAAGAAGGAGTGTTGGGAGGGCTGGAAGAGCAAACACTGGAAGCCTGGAGACAGCCCCAGGACAACAAAGGTATCACTACAATCAACAAGCACCAAAACCTCAGTAGTTCTCTCTACCAAAGGCCTGGCAGTTCTCACAAATCCCACAGGCGACTAAAGCAAAGTCCAGAAGACTATGGGCTTTATTTTGTTAATCACCATTTCATTCCAGCCCATACTATTAAAGAGAGAGTCTTAAATTTGTACAAGATGCTTGGATCATTTTCCTCTGGAAATATTCTTCCCAGGCTATTCTGACTACTTTTTATTTTCCCTGGATTCTTAACTGCTCTGATGCAGGCCTAGTCAGAGTCTTGGTCACTAGGAACGTGGATAGCCTCCCAGGCTCTTTTTGTGAGACTTAGAAGGTAGTAGTTGATTGAATAAGGACTCCATATTGCTACCTGATCTCCTGATTTTCAGTGACTCTAAGCTGATTTCATGGTGAAGGCCAGGACTTAAATATGAAAGGTAGTATATTGTAACTTCCCATGGAATAGCAAGTAAACAGTATTTGTCCACAGTAGAAAAACTTATCTTAGGAGATACATAATGTCTTTTATCTATATATTTTCCGTAATGACTTTGGCCCCTCCTTTACACTCCTTTTGCTGAAAATTATGTCCTAAGATGCATTACTTCATGACAGCTTTGATATCTTTTCTTTTAAAGTACACTTTAATGAGTGGCCTACCCCACCCTTTCCATGTGTGCACTGATGAAGTGTTTTGTTTGGTTTCGGGGATTACAGAGTTGATTATTGGAAATCACATGTACAAGAACTGGAATGGGAAACAAAGATAGTATAATGAGAAGGTAGGGGAGATCATGAACTTGGCTAGGGAGCATGAATTCTTACAAGGGAAAGGTATGATTGCCTTGAGCCACAGCCCTAGTCATTGATTACTGCACTGAAGCAAATAGCACTGGAATATTAGAAAACACAGAAATGCGGTTAGAATGGCATTTATAGTGCCAATAGATACAAGAAAACACAAAAGGCTATCTTGTCTTTGTTCAGACAGGTGTCTGTCTGTGAATGGTCAAAATGATTAGCCACCTACCACACACAGTGAAGGCATTATATTCACAGCAACTAAAATGATTTATGGTCCTGTACTCATACAATTTTCAAGAGAATTAGTGATTCAACTTTTGGAGTAGCATATCTCTTTTGAAATTAGCTAAGTGGTATTCTAAAGTAAGTAAGGAAGTAAGTGTTCTGGAGTGCATGTTAGCTCTCAATTTCTATTTCTTTTCTGATGTTGGTTGCTTTGCACACCTTGCTAGCCTTAACATAGTTGGCTTCTCTAGAAAGCCATCTGAATAGTAAGTAGTTCAAAAGCAGTAGGGCAGTGGGGTGGGCTAATAGGAGTGGGTGATGCCTGAAAACCTTTCTGGAACATGATGTAAGTAAAAAGGCAAACAAATAAGCAGGCTTGTTTGCTCTTCCTCCCACTTAAACTTTGCAAGGTATCCCTTGAGACTAAATGCAAGCAGGTATTGTAGCAGAGGTGGAGCATCCCGGAGTGGCTATGCCTTACTTTTCTGTTTTCATTTGGACAGTTAGCCAATTTATTTACTTTTTCTCCCCCTTTGTCTACTTTTCCCCATGAACTCTTTGCTCCTATTGCTCCTTTGTCTCCTAATGGTCCATGCCAACCTATTTTCTTCTTGTTTCATTTTCCCTCCTGGATCTGTGCCTTTTCTTCACTACATTGGCTACCAAGGTAGAAATGAGCATCTCATGACAAAAGAGTCAACACCACCAGTAGTAGCAGCAGCAACAACGGCCCACAAATAGAGAAGAATTTGACAAGGCCAAAAGCCCATCTTCATGGGTTGTTGTCCATCTAATTCTCATTGAAATGGAAATTGTTAGCAAGAAAGGACTATGATTTTATTTGGGTCACATCTAAACCTATCTATTGCACGTGAGCACAGGAATAACAATAATATCGAAGCATGAGAATACAATAGCAACCAAAGCTTACCGAATGACCCCAATATCAGAAGCTTTCTGAGATATCTGTGATTAATGACTTAGTGCTGCTTGTATTTACTGTGGCATTAGTATCTCACTGGGACAATGGCTGTGACTGCTGAGGGGCTGAAAGGCTCTAGCTCTCATTAAGTAACAAATAATTATGAACTCAAGTATGAGAACTGCTTCTTTTAAAAGGGAGTTTGTCTCGCTGCCTGTCCTCACAGCAGATGCGGTAAGCCAGAACATAATCCCTGAAAACCATTTGCTGCCTTTTCCGGTGCTTTCTTATGTCTGCTTACTTTGCCATCAGTTTCTGCCCAGATAATGGAAAGAAAGATGGAAAGTAGTTTTTCTTTCTTACATAAAAAAAGGCTTCCAGGAGATTTAACTCCTTAAAGTCAACCACAAAAGAGTGGGCAAATTTGCTTCCTGGCACTACTAACCAAAATGCAGAAGACAATTTCCCCTCACCTAAATAAGCAAACGAAAGAAGAACCCCGATTTCATTTTCTACTCCCCCAACTGAATACAAAAAGGATTAAGAGTTTTCATTTACATATTAATTCACATGTTAATCACTAGTTAAAATCAATCAAAAGAAGCACTGGGTTAAGTGTCTGTTACTTACTTTCTTGGATACCTCAGGCCAGAAGTGTTTGCTCCCCCAAAACAGGACAATTAGAGTTAAGGCCAGGACCCCAAACACCAGTCCACAAATCTTCAGTGATTTACATATCTTCTTGGCTTTCAAAGCTTCTGCCTAAGCAAAGAACAGAGAGAATGAAACAATACACAATAACCCCGAAAATAGCAAGCCATAATTCAAAGTCTCCTTCGATTTCACTTTCTAATGTTCACATTGCAATACGATAAATCTGTGAAAGCATGCTTCTGCTCAAAAGGGAAAATATATGAATCAACTTACATTTAGAATGTGACAGTCCTCACAGTTCTCTGGAGGATTCTTTGCCATAGTCTCCCAGCGCACAGTACTCTTTCCCTGCTTTGAGAGGACTGAGAGACCACTGCTGAGGTCGAGTTGCAAGTGAGTCGGCTAACAGATGCCAGAGGAGAAGCTGAATTTATATGGCTCAAATATGTCATACCAGAGCCGGAGGGAGCCCAGGGGGCTCCTGGGCTGCGATTTGTTACATAGATATACCCATATATGTATATAACTTCTGTGCACAGAATTCCATCCAGAATGGCAAAGACAGGTTATAATGAAAACTATTGTCCTGGGGGTTGGGTTGGAAGGGGATCAAGCCTAAGACACATTGAAATGATTTTTCACTATGAACTTAAAATACCAGTGGCAATACATGCCGCACACTCCAGAAATAAGCAAACAGAGCAAAAAAGGGACCAAAGTTCTAATTTCAATTCCATTCAATTAAGCAAATATTTATTGCAGGGATATTAAGTATCAGGTACTTTCCTGGGTGCTAGAGAGCCAGAAGTAACTAAGATGTGTGTCTCACTATGTAAAATCACTCTGTGTGACAAGACCAATATGTAGTCAACTAATTATAATTAAAACCAGGGTATAATGAAGAACTATTGTGAACTTTCTTGCTTCATCCCATCTCTATGATTGGTTCGATTGGTTCTCTTCTTTAGGTGGTCCCTCAATGCCGGTATTCATTGTATTGCTTCATGATTTTTTCTCACTTTACATAAACTGCTTAAATGACCTCATCCAGTCCCAGAGTTAATATATCACTTATATAGAAATGCCATCCAAATTTGTATCTGTAACTCAGTTCTGTCTTTTAATTTCACAGCCATTTGAACATCACAAGCATCTCTACCTGGATGTAACTCAGTATGCTATCTATCAAACTCTTTCTTTTTTTTAAATACTTCTTTTCCCCAGCCTTCTTTCTTTCCCATAATCCTAATCTTGATTGGTGAATACAATTAGTTTGCTGGGCCTACCATAACAAAGTACTGCCGAATTACTGACTTGCAAATAGAAAATATATTCCTTAGAAAACAAAACAAAACACTTATATTCTTATAATTCTGGAGGCTACAATCCAAGGTCAAGAAGTTTCCTTCCTTCCCTCATAATATAGATCTCATTTAATTTATTTTTATTAATTTATCATTATTGAAAATGAAGCTATTTTCATAGGATATATTCTGATCTTAGTTTTCCCTCCCTTATGTCCTCCCAGGTCCTTCCCACCTCCCTGGACTTTTCTCTCTCTTAAGAAAACAGATAGGTAAATACAAAACACAAACAGGGATTAAAAAAAGAACAAACCAACAAAAAGAAAGAAAGCATGAGAAACTCATACACATGCAAAGACATACCCTGCCACATACACAAACTAAACCCATAAAAACACAAAATTGGTAACCACAATGTACAAGCAAAGTAAGGTAAAAAAAAAAGTCTAAACAAAGCAATATGAGAGGAAAAACATTCCCAAAATACCATTGGATTCATTTTATGTTGGCCATCTGTTGCTAGCATGGGGCTGCTCTTAAGTGTGGTTTGTATATCTATTGAGACTAGCTTTTAGAAACCTAGTTTTCCTTTGCAAGTGGCTGTTAACTGGAGATAGTATCTAGGTTGGGGGGATGGGAATTCCTATCTACTTCCCCATCTCAGTGGTGGAAGCCTATCTGGTTTGGACCTGAGAATACTGTCACAGTCTCTATTAGTTCATATGTGTGTATGTCCTGTTGTGTCTGGAAGACACTGTTTCCCTGGTGCTTCCATCCGCTCTGGATCTTACAATCTTTCTGCCGGCTCCATATTTGTTTCTCTCTCTCTCTCTCTCTCTCTCTCTGCTTCTAGATGGCTATCTTGTTGGTCACATGGTACTTGCATTGCTTTGTGTTGGTATCCTAGTCTGCCATCTTTCTTCCTTCCCTCCGTTTCCCCTCCCTTCACCCTCACTTCAGGGTATCACTATGTAGGCCTGGCTGTCCTTGAATTCACAGAGATCTATGTGTCTCTGCCCCCCAAGTGCTTAGATTGAAGGTGTGTCCTATCACAGCAGGCCCCTGCTCTCTTTGTATAAAGCAGGGAGTCACACTGAATAAAGGGTCATCTGTACAACATTATTTTCCAAATTCTAAGTCATACACACAGTCAAAATTTAAGGACACTGGAAATTAGGGCTTCATCATATGAAATTTGAGTCATGCCACTGGAGCAACAACCCGGCCTTCAAACCAGAAACCACATGTTTGTCTTGCAATCACCCCATCTTTTAATGTCTATTTTACTCCCCTTATCACTGGGTGTTATGTGCCCTAAATTCTTAAACCTTTCAAAGATGTTCTTTCCTCATTGAATAGCATTGCTATAGTCACTGCCATTACCTTAGCGGTTCTCAACCTGTGTGTCTTGACCCCTTTGGGGATTGTGTATCAGACATCTTACAGATCAGATATTTACATTATGATTCCTAACAGTAGCAAAATTACAGTTATGATGTAGCAATGAAAATAATTTTATGGTTGGGAGTCACCACAACCTGAGGAACTGTATTAAAGGTCACAGTGTTAGGAAGGTTGAGACCCACTGGCACAGACTGTTATCCTCTCAGACAAGACTCAAATCTATGCCTTTCATCTAGGCTGCTCTCTTGGAGGTCCAGACCCATGTGCCTGTTTAGCAAGCTGGATACCTCCATTTGAAGATATTAGATGCCACATCACCCAGCCTGAATTCATTGTAGCTTCTTCTAAACCACACTCTCCCTTATCTATTACCTGTCTCACTAGAAGAACACAATGGGTTGTCTCTAGACCAGAAATTCCAGGGGTTCATGATCTCTTTCTCTTCTACTCACTTCTACGCTTAATCAATTACTACAACCAGTTAATTCTGCCTCTGGATTTTTTCCACAATTATACTATGTTGACTCTCACAGCAGTCAGCTGTGACTCAGTTGATGGAGCCAAGGGCGTATAGCTATTTTTACTTTTCTTTTTTTTTAGTTATAATATTTTATTTATGTTAAAATAAATTACCTTAAGATCAGAAAGTAAAACCAAGTCACTAGAAGCCAGGCAGTGGTGTCACACACCTTTAATCCCAGGATTTGGGATACAGAGGCAGATGGATCTCTGTAAATTCAAGGCTACCCTGGGATACACACAATCAGTGCAGAAACAGATCTGGGTGGTGGTGGGTCACACCTTTAATCCAAATGGTGGGGAGTCATATGCCTTTAATGCCAGCACTGGAGGAGAATATAAGACAGGAGGAGGTCAAGGCTCAGACTCAGTCTGCAGTCACCCAGCCTTGGTAGAGGTGAGACTTCGCTAGTGGCTTGGCTGTTTGCTTTTCTGATCTTCAGCTTGAACCCCAATAACTGTTTCTGGGTTTTATTAGTCATGCTACATTTAATAACCATGAAAAGGATATTTTTACTTCTCTAATATAGTTCTAACCATTTTCTGCTGTCTTTAAAGTTTTAACATTCAAAACTGAGGACAATCCTCTGCTTGAAGTTGTTTGATAGATCACTAATGGTGACAGAGAATGCTCTTGAGTTTCTTTATATCTCTAGCTGTGGCTCTGGACAATTTCCTCCAGACATGGAGGCAGTTGTGATCGTACACGGGTAAGGCAATGGGGCAGGCACATATGGCTTCTATTTTCATTCTAATGTCTCAAAGGAAAATGGAGATAGGATTATACCTGAAGTTGATCATACAAATTCTAAAGAACAAAACAAAACAAAACAAAACAAAAACAGATCATGGTTCTATTTGCTCTGCAATTCTTTGGTCAAGTTTTTTAAGGTCATAAGAACATTCCCATGGAGAGCCTTTGTTTATGAGAATAAATGGTTTCCTCTAACATGCCACTCACACTGTATCTCTGATGCCCCTCTCATAGTTAATACTCTGTTAATAACCATATGCAGCTTCTTCACACCATAGCTCATTGTTTGTTACCTTCATTGCCTGTATTTCCTTTCTTCCCTTTGGAAAATTTCCAGTTAGCTCTCAACATGTGTTTAGATCTTCCCACTCTGGACGGCCTTCCTCTGTCTTCTCTCTACCACCTCACTGGGGGCACTCGTCTTTTCCTTGGGTTATCTTTGTGCCTTGCTGGTGCTATAACCATTGCCCTCAGAATACTGTATTATAAGTAGTTCCTACATGCTTCCTTGAAAAATAGGAGTTAAAACAAAATGCCATGGAAACCTAGAAGGAGTCACGATAAATTCTGATTCAGCAGAGCAAAGAAAATGTCACAAAGGACATGACATTTCAGTAGTTTTTCCATTTACAAGTACATGTTTATTTAGTGTTCCCTATATGACAGGCACTATTAGAGAGGACAGATATGCATTTCAGGAGTGTACAAGCAAACACAGTGCCTGAGAGGCCAGCGTATCGTGAGAGGACAAGTATTAAGCTAAAAGCAGAAAACAATGTAACTGGTTAAAAACATATGCTTCAAAAGAAAAGTACAGGGTACTATGAAAACATTCAGTTTAGCCTGAGCTGCTCAGATAAGCCCCTTAAACTCAGAGCTCAATAACAGTAGAAGTAAGATGGAGAAGAGGACAGCAAAATTATTTCAGGTAGAAAGGCTAGCACATGCAAATACCTCGAAGAAGGAAAATGATTGGAGTAATCCAAAAAGAGACTTGGTCGGTCACTGTGGCTGCAATAGAGGAAAAGAGCTGCTTGGGATAAAAGTAAAGAAGTAGGCAGGGGCCATATCATCCAAAATTGTATCTTTTAGGGTTGTTTAGGGGCATGGAACAGAAGCCAAGTTATAGCGGTTTTTCTCATATAAGATGAACCTCAACCTCTGCAGCGCAGGGCTGGTTCAAGTGTAAGGGATCTGAGCTTCTGTCATTTTATTCTGTGATTTTGTGTGAGTCCCATCGTTATCTTCCACTTCCAGAAGGGAGAAAAGGTATGGCAAGGGGCAACAAGAACATGTGGCAGCTGAGTTTATCCCTTTCCATCAGGAAAGCAATGTTTCCAGGAAATACTATCCTATAGCTTTTTTATTATTATGCTGGCCAGAACTGTGTTGGATGGCCATTTCAGCTATAATAATAATAATACTGTGAGGAGGTTTTATTGTCTACCCACCTTATTACTATTCCTAACAATATTCTGTTTTTCTATAAACTGGGGAAACATACTGGATATTAAAACTGCAGTTTCTGCCTCAATAGTCATGGCAAAGGCTTGAAGTTTATTTTAAGAACAATGAGGATTCACTAAGAGATTCGAGCAGAATTCTTTTTATATTTAGTAATATCTCTCTAGGTACATTTGAAAAGAGTACATTATAAAAAAGACAAAAAACAATAAAAGAGGCTATCATAAGAGATGCCAGTGGCTTGATAGTGACAGGCATGGAGATAAGTAGGCAGATTTGGCATACATTTTAGGAGGAGTATCTACTTGGTGATAGATTGTACATAGAGGGCAAGAGAAGGGAAGGAATGAAAAACAAGTTACAGAGATCTGGTTTGCGCATTCAGATGGCACAATTAGTTGGTATTAAGAAGCATTGAGGAGGACTGCTCTTGAGCAACTGATAAGTCTGGCTAGGATGTGATAATTTGAACTGTCTTTGCAGTATCCAAGAAGGGATGACTAGTTTCTAATAATTTATGCTTGGAACCAATAACATAGTTACTGGAATTGAAATTTAGGTTTGGGAGCCATTTACTTTGGTGAAAGCTATGGAATTTAATGTCATGGCCCAGGAAAAAGAGTTCAGAGTAGCAAGAGAAAAGGACTGCTCAGTGACTTTCAAGAATTTTTCACAGTTATTTATTTAAAACTCTGTGTTTAGAATGAATTTCATATTTTTATAAAAAGATACACACTAATTATAAATTAAGAATATAGAAAAATGCAAGAAGGGAAAATCTGTACTAACCAGGGATAAGCATTATTGCACCTTAGTTTCCTCATTCAAATTAAATAATGAAAATTATATTACCTTTCTATTTATGAAGTTATCATGATAATTTAATAACTTACATTTAAAATGTATACTCTAGTCACTGATATATAGTGAAATCTTACTAAATGAAAGCTGATAAATAAGTTATATTCTGAGTGCTGATTTTGTATTCTTGATTAACAAATGAATACAAAGTTTTTTTAGTAGGATTACCATAGAAGGTATTTTTACAAATATAATTTTTAAAGGGTTGTAACATTGCTATATTACCCAGACTGGCCTCTAGCTCCTGGGTTCAAATAATCCTCCTTACTTAGTTTGCCAAGTAACTGTTACTGTAAGAGTACACCATTATACCCATAGACAAAAGCATTTCTCAGTTCTCATAATTGGAGCTTCTATTGGTCGTAGATGGCGATTAACACAGAGACCCATAACTGGTCAAAGTGCAGAGAATAAAAAACTGTGGAATGGAAAATGAGAGGCTATAGATTTATTCTGGGCTAAGAAAAATAAGGTTTGATCAAGAAAGAACCCCTGAGAAATCTCTGATAGGAGCGGATGGCCCAGATGTTAGAGTCCTACATCCAGAACAGCCTCAAGACTGCTGACTGAGATGATCAAGACTCACAGGATACTCCAGTCAGGACTTGATCAGAATTCTAAATTTTCTTTAGTTCCCCATAAGATTATCAGTGCCCCAATTCAGCACGAAGTAGCCTGAAAAACTACAACTACATTCTCCAAAATGTTATACGGATTATTTTCCTTTGTTTAGAATGTTGGTTACAAGTTGTTATGGATAGTGGTCAGGAAAAAAGCTAAACAAAGGATATTAGATTCAGAGTTCTTGTTCTTTAAAAAAAGGGGGGATTGCTGGGGGACAATGGTTTTACCCTGTAAACATTTGTTTCTTGTACTTGTTTAATAAAATGCTGATTGGCCAGTAGCCAGGCAGGAAGTATAGGTGGGGTTACCAGGCAGGAAGTAGAGGCTGGGTGATGAGAACAGGAGAATTCTGGGAAGAGGATTCTGCAGTCTGCAGTCGTGATCCAGACACAGAGCAAGCAAGATGTGACTGCCTCGCTGAAAAAGGTACCTAGTCACGTGGCTAACATAGACAAGAATAATGGGCTAATATAAGTTATAAGAGTTAATCAGAAGCCTGAGCTAATGGGCCAATCGGTTTATGACTAAAAAACAAACAAACAAAAAACCAACCAACCAACCAAAAAAACAAAACAAAACAAAAAAACCAAAAAAACACGGGAATGCTTAACCTAAATGCTACATCTATATAACACACCCTCTTTCCAAGGCTCAGGGATTATTGTGGAAAAGGGGACAGAAAGACTAAGAGCCAGAGGTGATGAATGAATACAAGGAAATAATATTTTCTGGACACAACACGTCAGATGCATTTATGGACTCACAGTGATTATGACAGTATTCACAAGCCCTATGTGACCTCAATTCAGAACAAGCCCAAACATAGAGAGTGGATGTGGACATGAAGCCCCATCCTTAGCCAAGAAGCTAGCTATAGGCATCTGGTAGGTGCTAGGAGAAAGAAAGCAGTGTTTTTCTTTTTCTGTTTGAACATTCTTTTTATTGAAAATACAATTATTTTCATACAAGATATTCTGATCCCAGTTCCCCTATCTCATCTCTTTCCAGACTCTTTTCTCCCCACCATTACAACTCCACACCCTTCTCCATCTCATAAGAAAACAGACTCATAGACAAATAAGGATAAAACAAAACCAACAAACAAATAAACAGCAAGAAACAAAGAGCACAAGAAACACACACACACATTTTCTTTAAGAGTGTTGCCACCTGCCGCTGGTAGATGGCCATGCTCCAGTGGAAGGCCACACATTTATGATTATATGAGCTGCACGAATAAATGAGCAATCGGAGTTGGGTGGGAAAGGAAGGGGGATCTGGAAGGAGCTGGGGAAGAGGGTGAAAATGGCCAAAATTCATTGCACAAAATTCTCATCCATCTAATAAAAATAAATGATAAAAATCTAAAAGTTTTTAAAAGGTTGAACTGAGCAATCTTTATTTTGATACATGTTTTGGTTGTCTAGTCCCAGTTTCTTAAACAGAGTCATAGTCCCATATGATGTTGTGTATCAGAATATGAGGGTCATAAAAATTTGACAACAGTAAAGATTTTTCAAATGTGCAGCAATAGAAAAATGAAGTCAAAACCAAATGCAAAATGAATGTGTGGTGTTTCAGTAGCCTGTTGCATCCCACAGCATCATTTCAGCTGATGTTCTGAATGTACAACCTATGCACTTTGTACTGTGCACACCATTTCTCCATAAAACCACTGTGACAGCTGCCTAATGAACTTCAGCTCCGGTTAGAGCACTGCATGCTATTATTTCAGTGCTTTTGCTGTATGCGCAGTTTTCTGCTCTTTGTGTGAGTGTGCGTGTGCGTGTGTGTGTGTGTGTGTGTGTGTGTGTGTGCGCACATACACTTATGGAGCCCAGAGATTAACATCAAGTGTCTTCCTCAATTGTTCTCCACCTCATCTTTTCAGACAAGATATTTCATTGAACCCGAAGTTTGCTGGCTCAGGTAGATTGGCTGGCTTCCCTTCTTTGCCTACCCAGCACCAAGATTACAAGCAAGCAGCTAGCTCACCTGACTTTTTATGTACGTTCTTGGGGATTAAACTCAGGTCCTTATGCTTGTGTGGAAAGCGCTTTGCTTGCAGCTATCTCCTGCCCCTCACCTAAGTGATGATGGGGTTAAAACTACAAGACAGATCTGCTCACTAAGAAGACCCCCATATAAAATAGGAAGTGACGGTCACTTCAACAAATGTTTTTAAAACAATGAAGAAACAGAAGAAAGGGGGGAAAAAGAATTTATAGCATTACAATAACTGAATACATACAAAGATAATTAAATGATTAAAATGGTTGACAAAGAATTCAAGAGTCTATTATTTGAATTTGCTCTATGTTTTTTCATTTTATTGAATATATATTATTTTCTCATACAATCTATCCTGATTATAGTCCCCACTACTCCTCACAGTTCTTCCCTGCATCCCCTCTCCTCCAGATCTACTCCTTTTCTGTCTCTCATGAGAAAACAGGCTTCTAAGAGAGAGCAAACAAACAACAAAATAAAATATAAGATGAAGCAAAAACTATCATATTCAAGTTGGACATGACAATCCAACAGTATTAAAAGAATCCCAAGAGCAGGCGCAAGAGTCAGAGACCCACTTGTTCTGACAGTCAGGAGTTCCATAAAAATACTAAGCTAATATCTCTGATCTATATGCAGAATATCTGGTACAGACCCACGTAGGCCCTCTGCTTGCTGCTTCAGTCTCTGTGAGCTCATAGATGCCTTGCTTGGTCGAGAGGGCCTTGTTCTCCTGGTGTCTGCCATCCTCTCTGGCTCTTACAATTTTTCTGCCTTGTTCTCCTGGTGTTCAACAATAGAGTCTATTTCCAAAATATCAATAACTTCTAAGAAGAGGTAAATATAGACAAAAATGAGATAAAGTTAATTCAAAACCTAGAGGAGAAGTTTAGCAAAGAAAGGGAGAGACAATGAAAATTGTATCTCAATCTTGCAGATAAAAAGATCAACAAAACTTATTCAGTGAGATTATTTCAGACAATTTACCAACTCTATGGACACTTAAGAAGAGGAGGAATTTAGAATTCAATAGATAAGACCAAGAAAGGAAATATTCTTGTCATAATTAAATTGCAAAGGAAACAATATTAAAATCTACAAGAGAAAGTGACAGATTAATTACAAAGATTACCCTTTCATCATAAGAGATTTTCTGAAGAAACTCTAAAATCCAGGAGAGAATGCTATAATCTAACTCTGGAAAAACTATCAACAAAGATTACCGTATCAGTTATTCTTTAAAATTGATGGAGAAATAAAGACCTTCCAAGATAATCAAAAAACTGAAATACTCCATGATCATTCAGCACTGCAAAAGATAAATAAATCATACATAGAGAAGAGAAAAAAGGAAATTCACATTCATAAGCACTTGGGAAAAAGAAATCTCACTAGAATAATAGAAAATTGAGAATTAGTAAAGAAGAAAATATTTTCAATGTTGTAAGACAGCATAAATAAGGGAGAAAGGACATACCCAGACCATCTAGGAAGCAAAACAACAAATTTGTAGTTATACACTTATTATACCTCTCAATAATATGGTAACCAATTAAATCATGTTTATTGGCTGATTGGCTTAAAACCAAGATCCAAAAAAAAAAAAAATCGCTAACACCAATGCTCCTGAAACTACTCCACAAAATAGAAAGAGAGAGAATGCTTTCAAGCTCCCTCATTCTTTACAGACCACAATTGTATGATACCAAAACCCGATAAGAACACATTTTAAACAAGAAAACTATGGACCGATTGCCTTGATGAACATGGGCATAAAAGTGCTCAATAAAATGCTTGAAAACTGAATTTAACAA
This sequence comes from Ondatra zibethicus, assembly GCA_004026605.1. Lineage (NCBI taxonomy): Eukaryota > Metazoa > Chordata > Mammalia > Rodentia > Cricetidae > Ondatra > Ondatra zibethicus. Next base: position 20,940 of record PVIU01015916.1, read on the forward strand.
TAGACTAAAAAGGTTACACACCATAATCAAATTAGTTTCATTTTGGAGATGCAAAGGTGTTTCAATATACACAAATCAACCAATAATATAAATGGAATCAAGAACAGTAGACGCATCATAACTCAACATAATGTAGACTAATGGTTTATATGCAGCATTATACTCAATAGGAAAAAAACTGTAAGTACTTTATCTTAAATTAGGAATGGGACAAAGTTGGCAATCATATTCTGTACTTAAAAGACCCTAAAGACTCTTAACAGAAAACTCAGATCAGAATAACAATTTTAGAAAAGTAGGAAGATATAAAATAAGCATACAATCATGAGTACATTTTTCTATGTGCTTTTGATGAACTCATCAAGAAAGAAACCAGGAATACAACTTCACTTACAATAGTGTCTTAGAGTGAAATACCTAGGTATGTACCACCTGGAGAGGGCTTTTTGTGTTTGTGGTAAGTGCTGCTGACTGACCCCAAAGCTTGTGCTTGGATCAAAAATGCTCTATTGTTGATCTAAACAATTCTTAAAGAGGTTAAAGACCAAGAAAATTTGAAGACATCGAACAAAGAAATTCACAAAAAGATGGAAAGGACTTGTTTGTTCATGGATGAGCAAGAATTAATGTTGTTAGAATGTCCACAATAATGAGAGTGATCTGCAGATTCGATATAATTCCATCGAAAGTCCATGAAATTCTTTTCAGGTATAGAAAAACAATCCTAAAATTTTATAATGAAGCACACACATAACACACACAACACACATAAACATATATATACACACACAACACCCTAGAACAAAACAAAACAAAAAAACACCCCCCAAAACAAAACATCAACTAGCAAAATGACACTATTGTAGGTATTACAATAGCCAACTCAAACTAAAATGAAGATCTCCAAGGAACAATGCAGAACTGACAAGAACAGATATGTGGAACAGTGAAAGGGAATACAAGGCTCATAAATAAACCTGTGCAGCTCCTGCCATCTGATTCTTGGTGAAGGAAACAAAGACATTGGAAAGAAAAGGCAATCTCTAACAATTGGCGTAGGGAAAACTGGATATAGAAATGTAGAAGACAGAAAACAGATCAACACCTGATTAGACTGGTCAAGGATTAGGTCAATAACTACTTGATCAAATTCTGATTATAATAATCAGATTTAGCAGTGATTAGATCAGTCATTGAAAACATGGACTACCTATTGAGTTTTTTATGATTGCATCATCCACTATGTTGTACAGTGCTTTCCTTGACCAAGGTGCAGTTATCATGGTTAACAGTGTGAGCTGCACTCTTCAGTCTGTCTGGTTTCACAAAAGTCTCCTCTGTAGCCTAGTTTTCTCAGTATCTTGTCTGCTAATTATCAGAGGGCTTTGCTATAGAGGAACTCCAGTGTATATCTGCAATTTACTTGCAGTTACTCTGATTTTTGTTCTTAACTAAGGAGGTCTGTACTTTTGGATACACTGCTGGTGAAAGAGACTCTCACCAGATACTTAATCTGGGTAGATAACTCATGAATGAGATCAACATCCTTATCAAGATAATCCTTAGAGTATATAACCTGGAGGAACACCAGAACCCAGGGAAGTAGGAGGGTACCATGGGTGCAGGGTACAAGAAGCTCTGGAGAGGGAGCGAGTAGAATACAAGTTCTACAAAGGGAAGGGGAAATAGTATGTCTTTTTTTGATGATTTTTTTATTGAGCTCTACATTTTTCTCTGCTCCCCTCCCTGCTTCTCCCCTCCCCTTCAACTCTCCCGCAAGGTTCCTATGCTCCCAATTTACTCAGGAGATCTTGTCTTTTTCTACTTCCCATGTAGATTAGATCTATGTAAGTCTCTCTTAGGGTCCTCATTGTTGTCTAGGTTCTCTGGGATTATGATTTGTAGGCTGCTTTTCTTTGTTTTATGTTTAAAAACCACTTATGAGTGAGTACATGTGATACTTGTCTTTCTGTGCCTGAGTTACCTCACTCAAAATGATGTTTTCTAGCTCCATCCATTTTCCTGCAAAATTCAAGATGTTATTTTTTCTGCTGTGTAGTACTCCATTGTGCAAATGTACCACATTTTCCTTATCCATTCTTCGGTCGAGGGCATTTAGGTTGTTTCCAGGTTCTGGGTATGAAAAACAATGCTGCTATGAACATAGTTGAGCACATGTCCTTGTGGCATGATTGAGCATCCTTTGGATATATACCCCAAAGTGGTATTACTGGGTCTTGAGGAAGGTTGTTTAATAATTTTCTGAGGAATAGCCACACTGACATCCAAAGGGGCTGTACCAGCTTGCATTCCCACCAGCAACGCAGAAGTGTTTCCTTTTCCCCACAACCTCTCCAGCATAAGTTGTCATCGGTGTTTTTGATCTTAGCCATTCTTACAGGTGTAAGATGGAATCTCAGTATGTCTCAACTGGATAGAAAGGGAGGAAAGAGAAATAACACTTAAAAATGTTTGAAAATGCCCTAGGAAACATTATTTTAAAAGCTTACTTAAAATGCACATTTTTTTGTGTGTGTGTGTGTGATGGAATTGTGCCAAAAGGGGTGACAATGCACCCCTGGGAGCCATAAACAGTCTAATAAATACCCTAGATGCTAGGCATGAGAAGCATCCATTCAGTGTTGGTCACTGGAGTCCAAGAGACCCCCAGACAATATGGGCTACTGCCATTGCTCTTGGCTGCCTTCTAGAGTTTAAAGGTAGTACCTTATTCCTGAAAACATCACATACTTCAGGCATGGGACTTGGAGGAATTGATAGGTATAATTGCAGAACTACTGAATTACAAACCCGGGACTAATACCATGGAGTCTAGACATTATCAGCCTTATAAAGTTAATTCATATGCATCTCTCAATTCAGAAGCATGGTTCTAGAAGAATCGTTTAAAAGTTAAGCTTATTTATTTATTCACGTGAACTAGATAACACCCTATCCAAAGGTAACACAGAAAATGAATTAATTTGGCTAGATTTCTGTACAGGTGTGAATGGTCCCATAGAATGTTTGCCATTTTTCCTAGACAATATTAACTAACCTGAAGCAGCCTAGAGTCACATGAGGAGGGGATCTCTGTTGAGGGGTTACCCAGATCATACTGGCCTGTGAGCTTGTCTGTGGAGGGTTGTCTTGCTTTCTAGTAGGTACACTAGGAATTTATTATACTGTGGCTGGCACTATTCTTAGGCAAAGGGTTCTCAGCTGTAGAAGATAGCTAGCTAAATATGAACCTTTATCTATTTGATAAGCACATCTTCCATGGTCCCTGTTGTACTTCATGGTCGTGAAGTGATTTCCTGGGTTGAAGTTAAAGCAGTGTGGAATAGCAAGCTTTGATTACCTGTACTGCCTTCCCTCAATGACGGACTGTAATCTGTAAAGTGAGATAACCCCCTTTCCCTCAAAAGTCACTTTGGTTATGGTATTTATCACAGTAGCAAAATGGGTGAATCTAGAAAACCATGTTTTAGTTTAATTTCCTTATATTACCAATGATGTCATTGGTGCTCAACAGAAACAATAGTCTGTCCTCCTTGTTACCAAATGGTCTTCATGTTTTTTGTTGGTGAGATCCTATATTTCTTTAGAATATTGTTAAAAGCCAAGACTCTTTGCTTTTAGCTCACCTGTCATAGACCGAACATTTTTAGACTCCTAAAATGCAATGATGAATTTCTAGCTTTCATTGTGATGCCATTTTAGAGGTGGAGCCTGTAGGACATAGATAAGTTATACGAGTAGAGCTCTCATACACAGTATTAATACTGTTATAAAAGAAAGCCCAGGGGCTTAGGATACAGTTAAATAGTAGAGCATTTCCCTAGCATGTATCAAGTCCTGGGTTCAATCCCTAGTATTGCCTAAATAAAAAAGAAAAAGGAAACAAGAAAAAACCCTTTAGTTGCTCTTTCACCTCTTTTTGCCATGTGAAGAAGAAACACTGGAAAGATACTTCTCACTAACACCAAACTGCCTTGCACCTTCTAGGGATTTCCAGACTTGAGTCCCGTGAGAAATAAAGATTTGCTGTTGAAGTCACATTGTCTGTGGCAGCCTGTTAGGAGCCTGAAATAAGACACCTTTTGCCATCTTCCCTTTGATTGGCAACTGCATCAGCTTTATTAAAAGGACAACTTAAATTGTGGAAATGACTTCAGGCTCTCTGTGAAGTATCTGTCCTATATTAAATAGCATCTAATACCGTTCTTAAGTATCTTACACCATTTTGGACTTTACAATATCCTGGCTCTGTGCATTGTTTTTTGCACTTTGCCTCCTGCTCTGTCTGATCAACCAGTTAAGCCTCATACTGGTCTTCTGTTTACTTCAGAGGCTCACTTATATTGTGTTGTTTTCTTTTATCAATCATAACATCAAGGAAAATTGGGGCTAAAAAGATCTTGGCACTTTTCTGTTCCAAGCCTATTACTTATAAAGATAGGAAAACTGAAACGCAGAGGCACAAAACAACTTGCTCAAAGTAACACAGCTACTTAGCTGCCCAACTAGGACTTGTGCCTAGGCTTTCTGATCCCTTTTCCAGGGTTCTTCCAGTGTAGCAGGCATACTTACCCGTAGAGAAGACGAACTAATGATTTTCATACGTTCTTCAAACACGACTGGCTCTGGAGTGCAGAAGGAAGGACTTGGAGGAAAACAGTTAAGTTTTTAAAGCTTAGTCTGTTAAAGAGATTTGACTTTTCAACCACTATATTAGTTTTCATTTTTTCCTCCCTTCTTTGCCAGAAACAATAAAATGACTACTGCGGCACTGAGACCAAGGTAAGGTATTATACTTAAATCTAAGCTTAAATGATTTACAATTGAGTGGGAAGACTGTCTGGTGTACTAAGTTTACCCGGCTATTTCTGAACGCCACAGACAAACCATGTGACCTTCATCACATTATGCTGAAGTTCTTTCCCTCCATTTCTTCACTTTTATGTCTTTTTTTTTTATCATTTTGCTTGGAGTGTTTAAGTAGAAACCTGTGAGAAATCAGTGACTTAAAAAATGGGAAAGTAGCTTAGACACCTTATTGACTGCTGCCTACAAAGATAAGATTGAGGTATATAGGGCAGGAGACTCATTCACTGCCTCACGACATGCTTTGATTAATATCTACTTTAAAATTTTTTCAGCTAAACTCTATAAGATGAATAGAATGCTATATTAAAAACCAGGAGTAATAGGAGGTGGTTTTCTTCTTGCTGGTCTTTTTTTTCCTGTTCAAAATAATCTCTTCGTATATTACTAAAAGCAAGTATGAAATAGAGAGAAACAGGAAAAGAAAAATCTTTCAAAGATATTTTGACAACAGAGCAGCATATGAGGGAAGGGGAAAACATCCCTGGGAGATGTGATAGAGCCAAGCAATTTGGTTGGACAAAATATGTAGCTTTGTGCATTTACAGGTACCAAGGAGGAGAGGTGGAAAACAAAATGTACCTTGCCAAAGAACTTATTTCAGAAAAAAAAATCCGAGAGCAGTAGGAGATAAACGGATAGTCTCCAAGGTGTTCTGGAAAATCAATCATAAACATCATCTAGAAGCAGCTGACTTAATTCATTCTATTCCTATTACAATAAATCTGACTGGCATATAAAATTCGTGTGCCTGGAAATACTGGCCTGAAAAATTACTTTTGGGCTCTTGCTTGAATTTTTATGTCAATAAAGAAGACTAGGAAACCACCAAAAATACAAGAGAACCCAAGCATTTCCTTTTCCAGAGGGTGTTTGATGGTCTAAATCTAGGGTGTTGGTAGTAACCTTTTATATAAAATAATTTATGAATATTTTGGTTATCTAAAGTGAGGAGGCTGCTTTTATAGGTTAGGATGTAGAACCTTCACAGTAATTCAATGTTGTTTTTTTTTTCCTTATATTGCTGATGACTTTGTAGCAACTCATCTCTGCTTTTCTTAGCTTTCCTCTTTTTTTTTTTTTTTTTAATGCTAAGAGTCTGGCCAGGAAACAGAAGAGATTGAATGGCCCACACAGGAGTTGGGCCATGACTGGGGCCTCATTAGCACCCTGGCTCAGCCAACTAATTCAAATGAAAGCTCTACTGAAGTGGCTGTGATCTATTTCTATACTTTAAATGAGAACTACTGAAATAAAAGAACAATGCATTTTACAGTATAATCTTACTCTGGGCTCTGCTTTTATGAAGAGCAAACAACAGTAGAGGGATCACTCTCGAGTGTGTGCATATTGATTGGCGGGTTGTTGTGTGTATGTATGTGGATGTGCACGCGCATTTTTACTGGTGAGCTCGTGTCTCTGTGTTTGTATCAGGGAGAGGGTTTGCAGACTTTCAGGGAGGGGGGATGCAAGACAGGGTTTCTATGTGTCTCTGTATAGCCTTGGTTATACTGGAGCTTGCTCTATAGACTAGGCTGGCGTTGGATTCACAGAGATCTGATTGCCTCTGCCTCCTGAGTGCTAAGATTAAAGGCATATGCCACCACCACCCAGAACTGGTGGGCTGTTTGTATGTGGGTTTGCATTATTTAGTTCTAGCCTATGTGTAGATAGGTATTAGACTCCTGAAACACATCCTCAGGTTTTATTATCTTTTCTGTCCCATTAACCCAACTTTTATATTTTTGCTTTGCTATTTTATTAAACTGGATATCTTGTTTAAAGAAGTTTTAGGACCTCAGAAAAATTAAATGGAATGTAGGCATAGTCATATACCTTGCTTGCACATACATGTGGCCTTTCTCACTGTCAAATTCCTGCCCAGCAGTCTGTATTTGTGACAGTTGAACTAATACTGACCCATTCTTATCATCTGAAGACCATGGTTTACATTAGAGTTCTCTGTGGGTTTTATATATCCTATGAGTTTTGACAAATATATAATAACATTTGTCTAACATTACAGTGTTACACAGAGTGGTTCCACCATTTTTAGAATGCTCTGGGTTCCACCTATTTGCCTATCTTTCCACTCCTATCCGTGGGAAACTTACCAAGCCTTTTATCATCTTCATAGTTTTGCTTTCCCTGAGACATCATATAATTAGATTCTTGCTGTATGTAGCTTTCTCAGATGCGGTTCTTTTATGTAGTAACGCACATTTCAAGTTCCCCCGTGTCTTTTTGTGGCTTGATAGCTCAGTTATTTTTAGCAATGAATAATGTGCAATCATCTGGATGCAATCAGAGTTTACATGCTCACCTACTGAGAGATTGGTGCTTTCAATTTCTGGTCATTATGAATCTAGCTGAGGGGAGTAGGTAAGTGGAATGGGGCAAAGGATATTCTTAAATTAAGAGATTTTCAACACAGCACTGAATGAACCCACTGCTGAATGGACTTGGCATGCTGCTTCAGCTGAAAGCCTTCTTGGGTAGTGAAAGGACAGACCACTAAAGACTTGGGAACTTCACAGGCCCATCCCATGATGATGCTAACTACATGGACATGTAGGGCATAGGTCCATCTTCATACAATGGAGAGTGGAGCAGGATGATCGCCTAAGTCTCAACTTTTGCCACCATCACAATGAACTCAGAGATGCACTTATTGGTTTCTTTGGCTATTTTCTGAAGCTGCTTATAGCTGCACGACTGCTACACAAGATCCAGTATATCCTTGGAAAAATCAGCATATGCAAAAGGACAAGCTTTGGAATGACATTAGTCTCAGCTATGATTGCTCTCTGGTGGACTTGCTGCAGTCTTCAAGAACAGTAGAGATCAGAGAAGAAGCCAAGAAGCTACACAGAAAAACAAATCATTAAAAAATAAAATGTAAAAACATAAAATGTGGTTTCATGAGTTTTTACCTGCATTCCCCAAATGTCTAGCAGTCTGCAAAGGAAATCATTTATTTATTTATTTAAGATAGGGCTCTCTCACAATCCAGGTTGGCTTCAAATTATTTACATAACTAAAGATGACCTTATTCCTCTGATCTTCCTGTCCCCACATTCCAGTGGTACAACTCTGGGATTATGGTGTTTGCCATAGAACCTAGCACTGGACAAGCACTTTTTGTAATTATTCAGCCACAAATAAGGCTGCACTTCTGGGTTCTAGAGCCATTCATGTGCAGACAAGCCGAGTCATGACACCAATGAAATTATCTGGCATGAGTGAGAAGGAAACATGGAACACACAACAAACTGGCTTAGGAGTTTATTAGAGGGGGCGTGTACAGGCCTGGGGAATTGGTATGCAGAGAGAGAGAGAAAGATAGCACGTTCAGCTTTTTAAAAGCTGCCTAGCACATGCACACAGGGGGTTGGTGTGACTACTTTATATGCTGATGTCGCAGATGATGGGCTCACGCATGCACACAAGGGCTTAGCTGAGTCACAGTGGATGTAACCACGAATGTGCTCAAGGTCTTAGCTGAGTCAGTGGATGTAACCACTCATGTGCTCATTTGGGTCATGCAGGGCCCTTTAATATTCAGGTACTTCTGCCTGAGGGCTTGCCTTGCATGTGCATGGCTATAGAACCCAGAAGTGCAGCCTTATTTGTGGCTGAATAATTATACTCTTCTGTAGTATGAGGCTGCTTGCTCATTTCCCAGATGCTCAGACTTCCAAAATAACCCCACAGAAACTGTATTAATAAAATCACTGCTTGGCCTATTAGCCAATTTGCAGCATGAGGCTGCTTGTTTGTTTCCCAGCTGCTCAGCCCTGAAATCACCACACAGAAACTATATTATTTGCAATACTGTTTGGCCAATAGCTTAAGTGTATTTCTGGCAAACTCATATATCTTAATTTAACCCATCTCCATTATTTTATATTTTACCATGAGAGTCTTAGCCTACTGGCAAGGTTCCAGCATGTCTGTTTCCTGTGGTGGCCCCATGGCTTCTCCCTGACTCCACCTCCCTTCTTCCAGCATTCAGTTTAGTTTTTCCCACCTAGTTCTATTCTACCCTATCAGGCCAAGCCAATTTTCTTTATTAATTAACCAATCATATTCACAGAATACAGAGGGAAATCCCACATCACTCTTCCAACACAATCACTTCTTTACCCTGAAAAACTAGGCTGCTACTTGTTTTCTTAGAAATCATGACATCAACCAACATATAGGTATTCAGTCTTTTCTTCAGTTTAATGTAAGTATGACATTTGCTGACAAACCATTACATTGCTATGGAATAATTATTATTTGCTCCTTATCACATTTCTAAAATTAAGTTAAGTCTGAATTGTGATTCATTGTCACAAAATTCATTTAATTATAAATAGCTTGATTGCAATTTAAGCTTAATGTTTTATGTTAAGAAATATGTCACTATTTAGTTCCTGTTTGTTCTTAACCAGCTTAACTTTTATTGTCTATAACATGTTATGATTATGACTTATAACATCATGATATGGATGATGAATTGGAGAAAATGGCTAAGTCAGGCCAAGAATCTTAACATTTTGTCCTAACTTGTTTTTCTTTTCTTTTATTTAAGTTTTTTTGCATATACTATACTTTATCATATTCTTTCCCCTCTCCTAGCTCATCTCAGATTCTCCCCATTTCCATATATTATGTCTAAATCTGCGAAGTCCCCACAAAAGCCAACAAGGAGACCGAGTCCCATATGTAAAAGCAAAGAGCCTTTATTTTAATCAAGTTTGCAAACTCGGTCTCTCCGCATGTCCAACATTTTGGAACAACTGGAGAGCTCTGAGTTCAATTAGAATTGGGTTTTTATAGTAGTAAAGGTGGGGGTGAGGGGTCTCTGAGGTTTAGGACCCCTGAAATTGGCTGACATTTGTCTAGGGGTGTCCTGGTGATGTGCACTGGCAGGTGATCCTCTCTCCAGTGGTTGGAATGTTAGGCATTTCCTTTGAATGGTCTGCTCTTGGGCAGTGGTCGGTTATCTCAGCTTGTGGCTCTTTCCTGCTACCAGGTATTGCTTCAGGGTAAACTACTGAAACTCAGGCCTCTTACTAAATTTATAGAGGACCTAGTTCTACTCTGGCAGGTGATAATGGTTGGAAATAAAGAACTTCCTTTGGAAGTCCAAGGCCCACCCCCATCCCTCCTGGCCTAGGAAGGAGTGCATTCAAAAAGACTCGGTTCTCAAAAAGTTAATACATGCAGAAGAGATAGGTCCTGGTGTCATTGTTTGTGGGTTCTCCATCTGCCAACTTTCGCCGCCACATTCAGAGAGTCTGGTTTGATCATATCCAACAGGGCAGGGCACCATGCCCTCTTTCAAGGAAGAAGGGGGAGGGAGGAGGGGTGGGGGGGTAGTGGAAGGGGACCGGGAGAAGGGGAAGAAAGGAAAAAAAATTTTTATTTCTTTAATTATGTTCTTGAATGGAAAAAATAAAACAAAACAATGTCTGGAAAAATAAATAAATAAATAAATAAATAAATAAATAAATAAATAAATAAATAAATAAATAAATAAAAAGAAAATAAAAAAAAAAGAACTTCCTTTGGGTGACCTGTCCATACTTAGCTTATCATGGCTGGCCCCCTCACATACTCACCCAACTTCATGTTCTTTCTTTCTCTTAAAATAAAACAAAAACAAAGGTAAAAACAAACACCAAACAAAAAGACAAAAAGTGCTAAAACACACACACAGACATTCCAAAGCAAAACAGAAAGTGCACAAAAGACAAATACAGTCTGACCTAATTTGTGTGGAAAGTATGAAAGGAGATAAGTTTATTAAAAGTGTAGGATAGTGGTTGCTACTGGACAAGAAAGGAAGCAAATGAGAAATAAGCTATATAGTTATACAAGATGGAAAAGTTCAGTGATTTAATATACAGCAGGAAAACTGCAGTTAATACAACTATATTATCAATTAAACTTAGTTAAGAACATACATATTAAGGGCTCAGACTAGAAACAAAAACAAGATAACTTTTGAAACTGATAGACATTTCTTTTTTTCTGCATAGTGATAACTCCATGATATATGCATATTAAAAGATTGTGTTAATGTCTTAGTCAAGATTACTATTGTTGTGATAAAACATTCTGACCAAAAGCAAGTTGGGGAGGAAAGGGTTTATTTGGTTTACACTTTCACATCATAGTCCATCACCAATGGTAGTCAGGACAGGAACTCAAACAGGGCAAGAACCTAGGGACAATAGATAATGCAGAGGCCATGAAGGATGCTGCTTACTGGGTTGTTCAGCCTGCTTTCTTATAGAACCCAAGAAATGCCCTACAAGCTTGCTTACAGCCTGATCTTATGGAGGCATTTTCTTTTTATTTTAAATTTATTAGAATTTTTTTTTAAAAATACCAATCCAAGTTTCCACTCTCTCCCCTCCTCTCATTCCTTCCACACACCATCCCACCCCACCCCCATCCAATCCTCAGAGAGGGTATGGCACATTGCTTTGTGGAAGGTCCAAGGTCCTCACTACTATATCTAGGCTGAGCAAGGCATACATCCAAAAAAAATAGGATCCCAAAATGTCAGTATATTCAGTGGGGATAAATCCTGGTGCCACTGTCAGTGGCTCCTCAGTCTGCCCCAGCCATGCAAATGTCAACCATATTCGGAGGGACTAGTTTGGTCCTATGCTTGTTCCTTCCCAGTCCGGCTGGTGGTGTTGGTGTGAAAGAGCCCCGGAGTGGGGAGACTCTCACTCAAGTCTCGGGATAACATGACCCCCCCAAGAACTCATGAGAGACCGTCCTTGCTGCAATCACACAAGGTTTATTGATAGGAACCAGAGCTCTGGGGCCGAGACTCATATCCCACACAGGGGAGGAGTTTGACCCTGAGTAGCTGGGAGAGGAGGTATTTAAGGGAAGAAACAAAACCACAACCCAAAGTGGGTAGGGAGAGCGTCATTGGAAAATTCCGAAAATACCAGTGATCATTGGAAAATTCCGAAAATATCAGTGATATCACAAGGGGGTAACTCCCCGTTTCTCAAGATTATTCTCAAGATTATAATCTAACTTTATGGTCAGCTAGTTCCTGGAACAGAGTCACTGAACTGGCTAACCTAGATTTTTGGCTCTATTCTTTCTGCTAGAGGGGTCTGGATTTTATCCTGGTCTTTCATCTCCCCACTTCTTCTAGTACCTAGTTCTAATCATCGAACTAGATTTGGGTTTTTATCATAGTAAAGGTGGGGGTGAGGGGTCTCTGAGGTTCAGGACCTCTGATTGGCTTGACATTTGTCTAGGGGTGTCCTGGTGAAGTGCTGGCAGGTGTTTCTATTTACAGTACTTGGAATGAAAGGAATTTCCTTTGAATGGTCTGCCCTTGGGTGGGTCTCAGGATAAACTATTAATGCTCAAGACTCCATTTAAATTTATCGATGGTCAGAGTCCCCGGTGATAATGGTAACTGACAACTCTGGACCTAGTATATTAACAGACATTATAGGTAGCTATCTTGTCCCACATGCCAGGGAGTTTTCCTTTGTTTCAGTCTTTTAACCCACTTTGGGCAAAGGGGGGATGGAGTGATGTGTTTCTTTCTGCAACCGCTTCAAGCTGACATTGGGGCGTTGTTATCCAGGCCCAAGTAAGTTGAAAGGCTAGCCAAAGGTGTGGGGGGGCATTTAGGCAATGGAGCACTCATCAGACTTCGTTGAAGGAACAGGGAGTGTTCATATCAGCTGGACTGGTTCACATCAGCTTTCATGGAGTCCAGGGCCCTCCACCATTCAGAGCAGGTTGGAGTCAGCAACCGATGCTTAGATAGATGCGTCTGTCAGCCAAGTGGAAGCCTGTTGAGATAAGTTTAAACTAGGAACAGAAGTTAAATTTTATTTACTTAAAGAAAAACCCATATTGTAGGAAAAGAGCGGACAACAGCAACGGGCATCTGTAAACAGAAAGATTTATACCTTTGGGTCCTAGTAAAAAACTAAACACCTTTAAGTTTACATTTAAATGGCAACCAGAATAGATCTAAAATCTTGAGCTTGTGACCCACACAGTACATAGTTATTGTTCTATTAGCTTATTAGAACTATACCATAGAAGTGGGGAAGAAATCAGAAACATACCCTCAAGCTTATGAACTTTTATATTTTTAGACTTTAAAACATTGTATTTTTTTAATGAGCTAATAAGCTGGCTGTAGCTTTGTGGAGGATCTGGATACCTTTTACTGCTAAACTGACATTATAACTGCTCTAGCCATCAATACTATCAGAGATCTCAGAAGGATAAATAAAGTATATCTGAGTGTAGATCAAATAGTTTTTGAATCTACTAACAATGACAGAGATCAGAGTCCATATACAGTTAGTCATACCCAGGTCTCCATAGTAATGGAGACAGAAATATCCAGAACAGCAATCTTACTGTCCAAGCCAGACCCATAAGGTGATTGGTTTCTGTGGAAGAGGGACATGGAAAAGACTGACCTTATTTTGTCTAGGCAAAAGTGGTGCAATCAATTCTCCAAGGTTCTGCAGTTTGTCCACAGTCTGGACTGGGTCCTGGCAGCCGGTGTTGCACTGGGGATCATCTCGCCCGTGGTCAGCATCGCCATAATCCAGATGGAGACCTCATGGCGTCTCATAATCTTCTTTGGAGACCTTGGGTTACTGTCAGGATCTCGGAGTCTCTATCTAATGTAATAAGCTTTTTAATCATTATTTTATATGCCATATTCTGCAGATCTCTGAAGTATGAGGGCTGCTTAGGCATGTCTGATTAGACAAATCCTGCTTTTCATTACCTGCTTTAAGTTGGACCTTGAAAATATACACAGGGAACTAAATAAGGCCCATTTCTGTAACCTATCATATCAGCATTTTAAAGGTGAATGACTAACTTGTAGTTTTTAACAGTCTACAATAAGTTAGTAGCTTTTACAGGACTAGAACTCCAAACTCTGTAAAGAAACCGAATTAGTCATTCTGAGGGTAAACGCAGAACAAGTTTATATCTAGCTGTTAATGCTGTCTCCTGCAAAGGTAAAGAACAGGCCCCAGAGTGAAATGGGAAGAGGAAGGAGTCTAAGGGCTAGCATTGCCCTAGGGCAAACTGAGACTAAGGTCTATCTTTTTGCTGCACTATAGAGCCCATCTTGGCAGGTGTGTACTAAGCTGACCTGGGAAAACTGCCGTAGGCCTTACATTTTTTCCCCTTCACAAGTACCGCTGACAGGACTCAATCATGGATCCCGTCTGCCCAGGGACTCAAGGGACCTTAATACCATCAGTTGAACAGTATTGACCCGTTTTTCAAACAAAAGCCATCAAGTCTCTTGATAAGAAGCAAGATTGTTAGAGCTGGAAGCAAAGTTTTAACCAAGGAGACCAATTGAGCAAGTTTTCATCCAGCTTTCCTGTGAGTGTTTTGTTTTTTTATCATTAACAGGGCCATTGAAATTTTAATTACTTCAGAGTGATTGACATAAAAAACAACATTGTTTTACCCAGAAGAGGGGGTCTAAACCTCTTAGTATTAATAAAAAAAATTTATGATGCAGTTTATTTAAATAGCTTAAACCCAACACAGCTAGCAAAGACAAGGAGGCTACAACTGCAGTTTTGCCTATGTTGTGAATCTTGATTTAAACATCCGATATGCAGGTGGTCCTAAACTGTCCCTGTACAACAGCCTCCAAAAGATTGAGATTTATACGCTTGGATGCTGTTCCAAGCCCTCTACCAAACTGCTTAGGTCATTGTCTTCTTTATCACAAGAACAATTTTGTCTTTGGTTAGCTTTTGGTGCTTATTGCTCTGACCCTAATTTTTAGCAATACCAAAAAATTATCTGAATTTCTGCTAACCCAAAATTAGTAATTAGAGTTTAGTGATAAAGTCTTAGCTCCATGCTTGTAAGAAAACCTATGTAGATAAACTTTTTAAATAAGCACATTTAGTATTTGCATGTATGAGAAATCACAGCAAACATAGTTTATATATATATATTTTTCATTTTAGATGACATATTAAAATCTCTCTCTTGCTTTTTAGGCAACATACCAAAAATCTCTCTTGCTTTTTAGGCAATATACCAAAAATCTCTCTTGCTTTTTAGACAACATAAAACTCTTACCAAAGTCTTTTTTGTGGTTTTTCTCAGTGGGGATGTATGGCTACATTTTAAACAAGAACAGCACATAAAATCCTGTACCAGTGTGAAGAATTTTAGACCAACAATAGAGGTTTTTTTTTTTTTTTTACATTAACCAACAATAATATGTAACTAGCCCCTATAAATGATGACAGATATTTATAATCCATAGGATCTGAAAGAGTTCTTCACCCGTGGAGCCAAGCCTTGGTCAGCTTTAACCAGAGGTTTGAGGCGTGCAGCTCCCAGGGCAGGCGGAGGGAACTCGTCCATCAGCACAGGGGGGGGGCAGGGTGGTATGCAGCACTGGGGAGAAAAGATTGTTAACCTCTTTAGGCCATAGCAACTACCCTCAGATTTTTTGTTTAGTGTTTAAAATCCTATTGGGGTACATCCACCTTCTACAATCGTGTCTGTCAGCCTCGATACCTTGTAACAGCAAGGCTGAATAGCCCAGCCATCCATACAAGCATGCTGCCCTGCAGCCACGTGCTTGGGGCCGGCTGACTCTTTTTTTTTTCCTGACTTTTTTTTTTTTTTTTTTTTTTTTTGAAATACACCCCTATGCTTATGGCCCTGTCTCTGAAGTCTTGTAAGTGGTCACAATATCAAAGTCAAAGAAGTCATGATTTGAGTACATCAGCATCAGTCTAAGTCAGGACAAAAGCACAACACACATTACACAGACATACAGGACAATGGTGCCAAACAAACCAAGACACAGCTTCAAGCTGCTTTGTGGGTGTGACCCGCCCTGCTATCAAAATGAGACCGCTATCCAGTTCTACAGAGATACAGAGAACTGACCACGCCACTTATGTGTCATACCACAGAACTGAGAAACGCCACCCTCGTATCTCACCAGAGAACTGAACACGCTACCTGCGTGTAAGACAAAACAGAGACGGAGGACACACAGACAAAGGCTAACAAAACCAGACAGGAATCCCTCAGGCGTCCCTGGGGTCCCTCCTCACCTCCCGGGACATCTCCCAGGGCAGCAGTCGGTGATCTCTTAGCACATCTGCTGATCACTCCCTTTGTCTCCTCCCGAGATGCTAGCGACTGCAAAACTGAATTCAGCCAGTGCGGAAACACAAAGACACAGACAATGTCTCACCTCCAAGTGGGTCTTCAGAGATGAGGGTGGTCACCAATCCTGGACGAGCCCCCAAATGAAACAGCCCCTGAGTGGGGAGACTCTCACTCAAGTCTTGGGATAACATGACCCCCCAAGAACTCACAGGAGACTGTCCTTGCTACAATCACATGAGGTTTATTGATAGGAACCAGAGCTCTGGGGCCGAGACTCATATCCCACGCAGGGGAGGAGTTTGACCCTGAGTAGCTGGGAGAGGGGGTATTTAAGGGAAGAAACAAAACCACAACCCAAAGGGGGTGGGGAGGGCATCATTGGAAAATTCCGAAAATACCAGTGATAATCACAAGGGGGTAACTCCCCGTTTCTCAAGATTATAATCTAACTTTATGGTCAGCTAGTTCCTGGAACAGAGTCTCTGAACCGGCTAACCTAGATTTTTGGCTCTATTCTTTCTGCTAGAGGGGTCTGGATTTTATCCTGTTCTTTCAGGTGGGCTCCTATTAGCTAAGGTAGACTGTTTCAGTGGGTGAACCCATCATGGTCTTGACCTCTTTGCTCATATTCTCATTCCTTCCACTCTTCAACTGGATGTGAGTCTCTGTGGAGGCATTTTCTTAATTGAGGGTCCCATCTCAGGTGACTATAAGTTCTGTCAAGTTGACATACAACTAGCCAGCACACTTACATATATTAAACGTATACACTATCAATAATTCTAAAGAAATGATAGACCTCAGATGTAGCTTAGTGGTAGAATGCTTGCCTGGCGTGTACAAGGCCCCAGGTTTGATCCACATGGGGTACTGCAAAAACTCAATGAGTAGATAAAAGTGGCACTCTGAATTGTATATTGTGTATACTGTTAGTTAAGATTTCAAGCTGTATACGATTCAAAACACTGCAATGCTTTCAAATTAATTTGAAGGCCAAAAGTTCGCCAAATCTTTGTGTTTAAATCCCATTACAGTGAAAGAAGTAGATTCTGTTCACAAACCTGTCAGAACACTTATTGTGAAAAATTTATTAAAAAATTAAAAACACAAATCACTTGCTGAATAATTTAGTCATACACTGACCTTATAAGTAACAAGTTTACATAATCTAGCACAAGTGTTACTTTACAGGTAGGCAAATAAGAAACAACCAGGGTAATTCATTTGGCCTAGATAACAGAGATAATTAGAAGCATAAACAGGCCTATTATTAGTTTTACACAATAATTTTTCATTCTTTTCATAATAAAACTCCAAGTGCATTATTGCAAAAAAATAATATGTATATTTTTCACATGAACAGGAGGCAATGTGACATTGCAAAAAATAAATATTATTAACTGAAAATAAAATGTATTCTTGTTTTTTGTTCTTTCTTTAGAATCTTCTTGTTTTATGAACTCAATAATTACTTAACTCTTTGAGGTTATTAATTGTTCCTTTTAAAAAGACTCTTTATGGAGCACCATCTCACTCTAATTTTGGTCTCCTTACCTATCTCTGAACATATCCATCCATCCATCTATCTATCTATCTATCTATCTATCTATCTATCTATCTATCTATCTATCTATCTATCTATCTACCTACCTACCTATCTATCTTTCTATCTATCTATCTATCTATCTATCTATCTATCTATCTATCTATCTATCATTAATTCTATGTATCATCTATGTACTTACCTGTCTAGTCTCTATCTGGAGACAGAAATACAAGAAATTTGATAGAGTAGGTCAAGAATTTACAAGAATCAGCATTTTCACTCTATAAAAGCAATACATTAGAAGTACAATTGAAAAGAAGACAGTATTTTAAATAGCAACAAGAAAGACAAAATGCTTAGCCAGAACTGTATGAATCATTTGAGGAAAACAGCACTGAAAGATGAAGTTTACATCACTAAATGGAAAGATATACTTAATTTTAGAGTTGGGAAGACTCACACTGTACAAAAGCCAATTATCTCTGTATTAACACATTTAATTAAGTTTCAATAAACTATCAGTTTCTTTTTTCATCTAAAAAAGAAATTTTAGGCTCATAAGAAAAAAACCCAAAAAGTATTCAAAACATTTAAAGCATATATCAAAAAAGAAATGTAATTTTATAAAATATGTTATGAAAACTCAAAATGTAAGTGTTTTTCATACAATGTATTTTGATCATATTCTTTCCCCTACTCCAACTCTTCTAATCCTCACCACCTCCCTTATCCACCCAACTTCATGTTCTTTTTTTTACTCCTAAAACAAACAAATTAAAACAAAAAATCAAAACAAAATTTTTATTAGGCAAAAGCACAAAATCAAACCGAACAAAACCAAAAAGTTCACAAAAATGGAGTCTGTTTTGTGTTGGCCTCCTACTCCTGGGCATGAGACATGCTCTGGAGTGTAGTTTATATACCAAATGTTCTTCCACTGATGAAAACCAAGAATCCCATTCAAGGCTGAGTGTTCCAAAGTCTCTCATTCTTTGCACTTTGTCCAGTTGTGGGTCTCTATGTTACTTTCCATATACTACAAGAAGAAACTTCACTTCCATTTTATTGTTATGTCTCTTTAGCAGAACAATAGTATTTTGTTTTCCCCTAGGTCCATGGCCTATCTAGTCCCACGAACTTGGCACCTAAACAGTGTCGACTTGGGTTCTATCTCTTTGAATGGACCTCAAATCCAACCACAGAGTGGTTAGCTATTCCCACAATTTTTGTGCCATTATTGTACTAGCATAATTTGCTGGCAGATCATCAATGTAGTTTACCGGGTTTGTAGCTGGGTGGGTGATTTCCTTTCCCCTCTGGTAACACCAATACTGTGGATGCTAGTCAGTAGTCATGAAGCTTCTAATTAGTCACCAGCTCTACTTCTCTGTCTTCAATGAGATTTGAAAGTGTTCTCTTTAGCAATATGGCCTTAACATCAGTCTATGGAGAGTAACCAATAGCCTTGGCTAAAGCTTGAGATGTTGGAGGGCTTCTATGGGGCCACTTTGGCTCATGACTCAACTAGATGTAACACGGTCCTGGCGCAGGAGATTTCAATTTATATCTCTAGTATTGGAAATGATGAAAAGATAAAGTGAATAGCATACTGAGTTGTAAAGATTCTTACAATTTAAAATAGCAGAAGAATAGCAAAGAACCCCGAAGAAAATAAAAGTAACAACAAAATCCCCTAAATTTAGAAATACAGAAAATGACCCTCTGGTTCTATGCCCCATTTTTAAATTGGGCTATCTGTTTTCTTGCTGTTCAGTCTTTTGAATTCTTTGTATGTTCTGGATATCAGTTCTGTGTCAGATGTGTAATTGGTAAAGATTTTGTTTCATTCTGTAGGCTGCTTCTTTGCTTGAATGATGATGCCCTTTTCTGTACAGAAGAAAGTTTTATGAGGTCCCACTTACAATTGTTGGTCTTAATGTCTATGCTACTGAGGTCCTGTTCAGAAAGTCCTTTCCTGTGTGAATAAGTTCAGATGTATTCCCTTCTTTCTCTTCTGTTAGATTCAAGAAATCTGATCATTTAAAAATGATGTTTACTTCTGTTAGTTTTTTTGTGTGTGTCTTTTCTTGTTTGAGATTATAATATAATTACATTTCTCCCTTCATTTTCCTCCTCTCAAACTCTCCAATATACGCCTCTTTGCTTTCTTTCAAATTTATGTCATATTTTGTCATTGTTATTTGTTGTAATGAGGTGAGTGGGCTGCGTCCTGCCACCCGGCTGACTCTTAATCTCAGGGTTGTGGGTTCAAGCCCCACGTTGGGCACAAATTGTTGAGGGAGAGAGAGCCTGCTTTTGGTCCTGGCCACCCAGCTCCCAGCCACCCAGCTAACTTAACCCCCAAAATAACCACACAGAAATTGTATTAATTAAATTACTGCCCAGCCTCTTCTTGGCCAACTCTCACATCCTGATCTAACCCATTTTTACCAATCTATGCAACACCACAAGGTCGTGGCTTATTGGGAAAGATTCCAACCAGCATCAGTCTCAGGCAGGAGCTTCATGGCATCTGCCACATTGTCCTTCTTCCCAGCATCCAGTTCTGTCCTCCTCTCCTATCTAAATTCTGCCCTATCAAAAGGCCAAGGCAGTTTCTTTATTCAACCAATGAAAGCAACACATAGACAGAAGAACCTCCTATACCATTTTTCCTTTTTCTGTTTAAACAAAAAGGAAGGCTTTAACTTTAACATAATAAAGTTACATACAACAAAACAGTTATCAAGCAAGAATTACAGTTACAATATTTATATCTGTTTTATCTTTTATCATATCAAAGGAAAACTATAACTATCCATTCTTCAACTCCATCAAAGACTTCAGAAAGATATAATATTATCTAAGTAAACAAGAAGTAAGCAACTTCCAAAACTCTAGAAGTGACAGAGACATCTCGCTGCCTGGACAGTCACCCAAAATTTTTTCGTATCGTTGGGGCATCCATCCTTAGCCTACAGGCCCATAGTATCCAGCAGACTTTTTCATGAAGCAGGAAATTTAAAGACAGTTTAGTCACTTTTTTTGTATCCTGCAGAATGTCTTGTAGACTCTTTTATGAAGCAGGAACCCTGAAAGACCATCTCACCTTTAGGCAAGTTTAGCAGTCCTCTCTCTGCGGGTTTTTTCTGTCTGGTTTATGCAACAGTCCAGGAAAGAGCAGTTTCTTGCCCAGATAGATAGCAAACTCCATAAGGAGCCTCTTTGATGCCCATCTTCCTCAGGAAGTAGCTTGGTGCTGCCAGGAGCAGATGTGTCTCATTGTCATGAAAAGCCCTAAGTTATTAAAACATTTTAAATGCCATATTCTGTAGTCTTTGAAAGATATGAAGAATGTCTATCTAACTGAAATATATCTCTATATATCTAGAAAATCTAAATAACATGAGTACAAGCTTGACTATTATGGATGATTATCCATTAACAACCTATATTTTTATTATACATTACATTTTTAAATGAACTACACAATCACAATACCTTAATCAAGATCAGAAATACATATACTTATAACAAAATTGACCTTAAATTTATATCAATTAAAGCAAAATCCTTATCAATGCAAATTATCCATATCTATATCATATCCTGCTTTAAATGTAAAAGAACATTTATAAACAATATTTGGGAATATGGGCATAGTTTTTTCTCTACAAACTGCTTTTTGCTGTATGGGGGCACTGTTACTCAGGTCTTTCATGATGTATCCTGTATGCTAGGTTCATCTCAATCACCAGTTGAGTGAAGTAATTTTCTGAAGGTGTTCATGGTGATCTTTCAGGAGGGCATGGTCTATCATACCATATTGGTCTAAAAGCAATCCACAGGGTCTCATCCTCTGTGAAAACAAAAGAAGAACCTCTTTTTCAAAGCATCATATCCTTAGACTCAAATTTTGAAGTCATAATACCTTTATAATAGAAATGGTATAGGAGGTTTTTCTGTCTATGTGTTGCTTTTATTGGTTGAATAAAGAAACTGCCTTGGCCTTTTGATAGGGCAGAACTTAGATAGGTAGGGAGGACAGAACTGGATGCTGGGAAGAAGGACAATGTGGCAGATGCCATGAAGCTCCTGCCTGAGACTGATGCTGGTTGGAATCTTTCCCAATAAGCCACAACCTCGTGGTGTTGCACAGATTGGTAAAAATGGACTAGATCAGGGTGTGAGAGTTGGCCAAGAAGAGGCTAGATATAATGGGCCAGGCAGTAATTTAATTAATACAATTTCTGTGTGGTTATTTTGGGGGGTTAAGCTAGCCGAGCAGGGGGACATGGCCCGCTTGCCTCATTACAACAGATATTAAATACTGATAATATATTAATCTTAATATATAAAATTTAATATATTAAATGTTATTAATTATATATTAGAACTATAACCCTCTTAGGATGCATAATGCTATTTGTATTTATGTTTTCAGGACTTACCATTTGGTGTAGGAGGTCCTTCTTTCTATGTGTTGCTTTCATTGGTTGAATAAAGAAACTGCCTTGGCATTTTGATAGGGCAGAACTTAGATAGGTGGGGAAAAGAGAACTGAATGCTGGGAGAAAGAAGGCAGGCAGAGAGAGCTGCCATGGAGTTGCCAGAGTCAGACATGCTGAATCTTTCCTGGTAAGCCACAACCTCATGGTGTTACACAGATTAGTAGAAATGGCTTAGATCAGATGTGAGAGTTGGCCAAAAAGAGTGTAAGTGTATTTCAGGTGTAAGCTAGTGGGGCAGCCGGGACACAGCCTGCTCCACTTACTACAACCATTTGGTATTTGACAAACAGTTGTGGGGCTTTTCCCTGGTGATGACTATTTCTCCCAACCTTAACATCCCTTAGTTGTCCGTAGTTCTTTGAGTAGCTTTGAGTAGGGTTGAGGCTTCAGGGGTTTTCCCATATCCACTTTGGCATGCATATTGGTATAGGTATCTGTTTTTTATTCAAAGATTTATTTATTTATTATGTAACAATATTCTGTCTTCATGTATGCCTACAGGCCAGAAGAGGACACCAGATCTCATTACAGATGTTTGTGAAACACCAAGTGGTTGCTGAGAATTGAATTCAGGACCTTTGAAAGAGCAGGCAGTGCTCTTAACGACTGAACCATCTCTCCAGCACCAGGTATCTGGTCTTATGTTGAGGTCCTTGTTCCATTTGGAGTTGTTTCATACAGGCTGATAGATCTGAACCTATTTTTATACTTCTATTTGCAGGTAACCAACTTGACCAGCACCATTTGTTGAAGATGCTGGCTTTTTCCAGTGTGTATTTTTGGCTTCTTTGTCAAAAATCAGGGGTCCATAAGTATGTGGATTCTTACCACTGTCTTCAATACAATTCCATTGATCAAGGTGTCTGCTTTTATGTCAATAACATGCTGTTTTTATTACTATATCTCTGTAATACGATTTGAGATCAGGAATGGTGATTCTTCCAGCAGTTCTTTTTATTATTAAGAATATTTTTTTGCAATCATAAGTTATTTTGAATTTCCATACAAACTTTAAGGTTATTTCTTTCAACTTTTATGAAGAACTGTATTGGAATTTTGATGATGATTGCATTGAATCTGTAGATTGCATTTAGTAGGATGGCCATTTCACAATATTTCTTCCTATGAGTCCATTAGCACAGAAGTCTTTCCATCTTTTGATGTATTTTTCAATTTTTATCTTCAGTGTCTTAAAGTTTTTATTATATTAGCCCTTTACTCACTTGGTTAGAGTTATTCCAAAACTATACAATAAAATTTAGGCTATTGTGAAAGGTATTCTTTGCTTCCCTGATTTCCTTCTCAGTGTCTCAGTCATTTGTATACAGGAAGGGTACTGATTTTTGTGTGTTAATTTTGTATCTTTCTACTGTGCTGAAAGTGTTTATCAGTAGTAGGAAAATATTTCAGTCATGGACTAAGGTAAATGATCTAGGGGTGTTTAGATCACTTTGGCAACTTTCTCAATCATCGTACTTTGAAGTTTCACATTGTGATGAACAACTGTCTTTTAAGTCTTTTAGGGCCCAGTTCTTCTTGGAGAATAGGTTCATTTTTAATTTCTACCTGGTGTTGCTCTTTTTAAAATTCTTCTATGATTAGCTATACATTGAGAGGGAAATTCTCTATTGCATTTTCCTAACTTCTGTGGGAGATTTTTCCCATGCTTCAGTGTTGTTTGGGGAAAATCCATTCTGTTTTTTTTTTTTGTTTTTTTTTTTTTTGTTTTGTTTTTTTTGTTTTTCGAGACAGGGTTTCTCTGTGGCTTTGGAGCCTGTCCTGGAACTAGCTCTGTAGACCACCAGGCTGGCCTTGAACTCACAGAGATCCGCCTGCCTCTGCCTCCCGAGTGCTGGGATTAAAGGTGTGTGCCACCACCGCCCAGCGAAAATCCATTCTGATTGCTTTTATATATAGACTAAAAATTTGGCAGAAATAGTAGTGGTGATTGAACAACATAACCATTGTGTAAAATGTCTCCTAGCCTACTGTGCACATAATTATTTTTAAATCTGTCACTAATTTTCTGGCTTTTTCAGGCAAATGTAACTTTAATTAATGAGCGACTGCTGGAATTTTATAAGCTATCAGAGATTCCAGGTGTTACAGAAGAATGACAGATTAATTTTTAAGTTTTAATTAAAATATAATTATATCATTTCCCCCTCCCCTTTCTTCTTTCCCATCCCTTACATTTCCCCTCCCTTGAATCCATTCATGACCCCCACTTCACTCCCTCTCAGATCCATGGTATTTCTTTGATTGTTATTGTTACACACACACACATATGAATGCATAAATATATAAATATAAGCACAGTTTAAATTAAAGTTATTGCTTTGTGACATGGATAGCACTTTCTCCCAAATTTAGTTTTCTACCCATTTCTCTAGGTTTTCTTTTTATGGGACTTGTAATTTGGGGGGAGGTTGAATATCTAGGAATTTAACTTTCTGGATTATAATATTTTAGGATTATGAATTTCAGAATTTCAGTCTTGAGGGATTTTGATCTTTGGAGATCTCAACATTGAGAATTATGGCAGTTGGTGTTGTATCTAGATTATGATTGACATAATCTTTTTTCTTCCTTTTCCTTACCCTTTTCATAAAGTTCAGAAGTATTATGTACATTTTTGCTATTGCGTAGTACTACTTGTTCACTTTACAAAAGACAACTCCTCCCATTAAACAATAGCTTTCCTACTCTCTTCCCATAGTTCATGATTACCATCATTCTATTTTCTATCTCTATTTTAGGTACGTGACATAAGTGAACTTACATACCATTTGCCTTTTGATCTCTGACTTATTTCATTTATTATGTCTTTGAGGTACATTCATGTTGTAGCATATGCCATTCTTTATAAGATTAAATAATACTACCTTTTATATGTATCCTATATTTTCTCCATCCATCCATTCATCCATTTATTCACCGACAATTGGGTTATTTCTATCATTTGGCTATTGTGAATTATGCTTCTGTGGATGTGGGTACATAACTATCTGTTTGAGATTCTGCTTTAAAATTTTTGTGTATATACTCTACTAGTGGAATTGAATTATGGGGTAATTCTACATTTATTCTTTAAGAAATTTTTTTGTATTTCCATTAAAAAATTGACACTGCATCCCCTTCTCCCATTCCCCTCCCGCTCTACCACTAACCCACATCCCTCCCCCTCCATCATTAAGAGAGGGCAAGGTACCCTGCCCTGTGGAAAGTCCAAGGCCTTCCCCCCTCCATCCTAGCCTAGGAAGGTGTGCATCCAAATAAACTAGGGTCCCAAAAAGTCAATACATCCAGAATAGACAGGTCCCAGTGCCATTATCATTGGCTTCTCAGTCCGAACCCATTGGCAACCACATATAGAGAGTACGGTTTGATCACGTGCTCATTCAGTCCTGGTCCAGCTGGATTTGGTGAGCTCCCATTAGATCAGGCACACTGTCTCAGGGGGTGGCCCAATCCCTCGCAGTCCTGACTTCCTTGCTCATCTTCTCCCTCCTTCTGCTCTTCAACTGGACCTTGGGAGCTCAGTCCATTGCTCTGATGTGGATGTGGGTCTCT
>PVIU01015917.1:5952-23523 GCA_004026605.1 Ondatra zibethicus
CAGCCTTCCCTCGGTTTGTGTTTTCTTCATTGCCTCCATTTCAGTTTTTAAGTCTTGAACTGTTTCCATTACCTGTTTGATTGCTTTTTCTTGGTTTTCTAGGGTATCTTTGAGGAATTTATTCATTTCTTCTAACTTTTTGTTAGTTTTCTCATCCCTTTCTTCAAAGGAGTTTTTCACCTCTTCTTTAAAGGTCTCTGTCACTTTCATAATGTTACGTCTAAAGTCGATTTCTTCTACTTCTTCTGGGTTAGGTTCCTCAGGTTTTCCTGTTGCGTACTTGCTGGATTCTGGTGTTATCATGTTGCTTTTCAGGTTGCTGGAGGAATTATTGGATTTGCACCTGCCCATCTCTTCCTTTGATTGCAGTCAGGGGAGTCTCATTGGGTGGGGACCTTCCAGGAAGGCTTACATACACTCACCCCTCTGGATAGCTGGTCTCAGTGCAGGAAGATGAAATCCAGTCTGGACCTCCAATCTCAGCACAGGAAAAGAGAGTCCTGGTGGTCCAAGGACCCCACAAAGGAAAGGGCAAACTTGCGGAGGGGCCGGGGCGTGTGGAACAAAGAGGCCCGCTATAGCAGGGGTGGTGCCAGCACTCCCTCGGGGACATTCCCGCCAGGTGCACACAACCTCACCCGTCTGGACCTCTGATCTCAGCACAGGAAGAGAGTGTCCTGGTGGTCTAAGGACCCCACAAAGGAAAGGGCAAACTTGCGGGGGGGCAGGGTTGTGTGGAACAAAGAGGCCCCTGCAGCAGGGTTTGGTGGTGCCAGCACTGCCTCGGGGACCTTCCTGCCAGGTGCGCACAAACACACCAGTCTGGACCTCCAATCTCAGCACAGGAAGAACTGTTTCCAGGTTCTTACTATGACAAACAGTGCTGCTATGAACATAGTTGAGCACATGTCCTTGTGGCACAATTGAGCCTCTTTTGGATATATACCCAAAAGTGGTATTGCTGGGTCTTGAGGAAGGTTGTTTCCTAATTTTCTGAGAAATTGCCACACTGACATCCAAAGGGGCTGTACCAGCTTGAATTCCCACAAGAAATGCAGAAGTGTTCCCTTTTCCCCACAACCTCTCCAGCATAAGTTGTCATCAGTGTTTTTGATCTTGGCCATTCTTACAGTTGTAAGATGGAATCTCAGAGTTGTTTTGATTTGCATTTCTCTGATGACTAAGGATATTGAACATTTCCTTAAGTGTCTTCAGCCATTTTAGATTCCTCTGTTGACAGTTCTCTGTTTAGGCCTGTACTTTTTTTTTAAATTGGATTATTTGTTCTTTTTATGACCAATTTCTTGAGTTCTTTGTATATTTTGGATATCAGACCTCTGTCTGATGTGGGGTTAGTGAAGATCTTTTCCCATTCTGTAGGCTGTCGTTTTATCTTGTTGACCATGCCCTTTGCTTTACAGAAGCTTTTCAGTTTCAGGAGGTCCCATTTATTAATTGTTTCTCTCAGTGTCTGTGCTGCTGGGGTTCTATTTAGGAAGTGGTTCCCTGTGCCAATGCGTTCAAGCGTACTTCCCACTTACTCCTCTATAAGATTCAGTGTGACTAGGTTTATGTTGAGGTCTTTGATCCATTTGGACTTGAGTTTTGTACATGGTGATAGATATGGGTCTATTTTCATTCTACTACATGTTGATATCCAGTTATGCCAGCACCACTTCTTGAATATGCTTTCTTTTTTCCACTTGATATTTTTTGCTTCTTTATCAAAGATCAGGTGTTCGAAGATGTGTGGATTGATATCCGGGTCTTCTATTCAGTTCCATTGGTCCTCCTGTCTGTTCTTATGCCAATACCAGGCTGTTTTCACTACTGTAGCTCTGTAGTAAAGTTTGAAGTCAGGGATTGTGATGCCCCCAGAAGTTCTTTTATTATACAGGATTGTTTTGGCTATCCTGAGTTTTTTGCTTTTCCATATGAAGCTGAGTACCATTCTTCGAGATCTTTGAAGAATTTTGTTGGGATTTTGATGGGCATTGCGTTGAATCTGTAGGTTGCTTTTGGTATGATTGCCATGTTACTATGTTAATTCTGCCTACCCAAGAGCATGGGATATCTTTCTACTTTCTGGTGTCTTCTTCAAATTCTTTCTTCAAAGATTTAAAGTTCTTGTCATACAAGTCTTCCACTTGTTTGGTTAGAATTACTCCAAGATATTTTACGCTATTTGTGGCTATTGTGAAGGGTGTTGATTCTCTGATTTCTTCCCTAGCACTTTTATCATCTGTGTACAGGAGGGCTACTTATTTTTTTCTTTTGAGTTAATCTTGTATCCTGTTACATTGCTGAAAGTGTTTATGAGTTGTAGAAGTTCCTTGGTAAAATTTTTGGGATCACTTATGTAAACTATCATATCATCAGTAAACAGTGAGTGTTCGACTTCTTTTCTGATTTGTATCACCTTGATCTCCTCTTAGCGTCTTATTGCTCTTATAGGACCCCAAGAACTATATTGAATAGATATGGAGAGAGTGGACAACCTTGTCTTGATCATGATTTCAGTGGAATTACTGGGAATTTCTCTCCATTTAGTTTGATGTTGGCTGTTGGCTTGCTGTATATTGCCTTTATTATGTTTAGGTATGTTCCTTGTATCCCTGCTCTCTCAAAGACCTTTATCATGAAGGGATGTTGTATTTTGTCAAGAGCTTTTTTGGCATCTAATGAGATGATCATGTGGTTTTTATTTTTCAGTTTGTTTATTTGGTGGATTACATTGACAGATTTTTGTATGCTGAACCATCCCTTCATCTCTGGGATGAAGCCAAGTTGATCATGTTGGATGATGGTTCTGATGTGTTCTTGGATTAGTTTTGCCCGTATTTTATTGAGTATTTTTTCATCAATGTTCATGAGTGAGATTGTTCTGTAATTCTCCTTCTTAGTAATATATTTCTGTGGTTTGGGTATCAGGGTAATTGTAGCCTCATAAAAGGGTTTGGCAATGTTCCTTCTGTTTCTATCATGTGGAATAATTTGAGGAGTATTGGTATTAGTTCTTCTTTGAAAGCTGAAACCATCTGGTCCTGGGTTTTTTTGGGTTGGGAGACTTTTGATGACTGTTTCTATTTCTTCAGCAGTTATAGGTCTGTTTAATTTGCTTATGTGGCCTTGATTTAATTTTGGAAAGTGATATTTATCCAGAAAGTTGTGCATTTCCTTTAAGTTTTCCAATTTTATGGATTACAGGTTTTCAAAATATGACCTGATCATTCTCTCTATTTCCTCCGTGTCTGTTGTTATATCCCCCTTTTCATTTCTGATTTTGTTAATTTGGATAGTCTCTCTCTGCCTTTTGGTTAGTTTGGATAAAGTTTTGTCTATTGTTCCCGTTTCATGTGTCACCTATAATGATATTATGGCTTATATGTTTGGCTTTTTCTTTGGTCAGACACCACTCATTAAGCTCTCTCCAAAGAAGACCTAGGAAGGCTTCATTGGGGGCTTCTTTGCCACTGTGGTTTTTGACCTTCTGCTCTCTTATGTGATGCCTGGGTACAGATGCCTCATCTGTCCTGTGGAATACAACAATGACACCAACAGCTTCACTGTGGACTGTGAGCCATCTGACCTCTTCTGCCTGCAGGACTACAACATCCCTGGAGTGGTTCGGTTGATTGTTAGCTGGAAAACAGTGAGGATGTACTCTTTCCATATCCACAGCATCACTCTCTCCACTTTTGCCTCTCTCATTGGTCCATTTGGAGGATTCTTTGGAAGTAGATTCAAACAAGCCTTTAAAATCAAAGACTTTGCCAATACCATTCCTGGTCATAGAGGCATCATGGATCGCTTTGACTGCCAGTACCTGATGGCTATCTTTGTCAATGTGTACACTGCCAGCTTTATCAGGGGCCCAAACACGAGCAAACTGATTCAGCAGTTTCTGACATTGCAGCCAGATCAGCAGCTCCACATCTTCAACACACTCAAGTCTCAGCTGACTGATAAGGGGATTCTGACCTCTGCCTTGGAAGATGAGTAGTGTCTACCCAGGGCCAGGAGAGCTGGAGCAGGACTGAATGAGGGGCAGGTCATCAAGGCCAGGCCAAATGCTGGGACTTAGATAATTAAAAGCTAGAACTCATTGTCTTTTTCCCCCCATTTAAATTTGTGAGTTTTGTTTTTTAAAAATCTGTATATACAGTCAAAAATCACTCCTTGACATATTAGCTCATGCTTCTTATTAAATAACTCTTACATCTTAAATTACCCATTCCTATTATTTTATATTTTACCATGAGGCTCATGGTTTACTGGTAAGGTTCTGGGGCATCTGTCTCCTTTGGTAGCTACATGGCATCTCCTTGACCCCACCTACTCTCTCTATATGTATATCTCACTTCGGATTTTCTACCTGGTTTTTCTCTGTAGAGCCATTGTCCAAAAGCAGCATATTTATTAACAAGTGGCAATAAAACATATTCACAGGATACATACAGAGAGGAATCCCTTATCTCACTGCCATGTCCCATCATTGATGATAATGGACTAAGTGAGACACCCAATTAAATGTTTTTTCTTTATAAGATTTGCCATGGTCATGGTGTTTCTTCACAGCAATAAAAACCCTATCTAAAACAGAGGTTGGTAGCAGGGACTAGAGTATTGCTGTAATAAGCTTGGACATTTTTTTGTTTGGAGGAATTTTGACTTTGATACTCTGGGTCAGGAAAGCAGTGAATGTTTTAAGCACTGTTTAATGGGCAATTCTAGTAGAAACATGAAGATAATGGTGCTAAGAATGATTTGAATTGTCATGGGCCTGGCTCAAGATGTTTTAAAGGAGAAGAATTTTAGTATGTTCCCTAGAAATCATTCTTAAAATAGTATGGTGAAGAATGTGGCTGCTTTTTGCCCTTGGCCACAGAGTCTGCCTGAGGTTAAAGTGAAGAGCTTTGCACTAATTCCATTGGCAAAAGAAATCTCAAAACTGACCAATACAGACTCAGTTGTGTGATTATTAGTGATAACTGTAATGAAGTTCTTTTTTCTTTAAAAAAAGGAGCAAATGGAGCAAGGAAGAATACTTGAAGAGGAAGGGATCACCAGAAAGTAGAATGGAGACAAATCTGTGTTCAAAGACATAGATGGATGAAGAAATACAATAAAGGTAGTGATATAATTAGGGCAAGAACCCTCCCAGCGAGCTCACCAAATCCAGCTGGACTGGGACTGAATGAGCATGTGATCAAACCAGACTCTCTAAATGTGGCTGCCAATGGGGACAGACTGAGAAGCCATCAATAATGGCACGGGGACCTCTCTCTTCTGCATGTAATGGCTTTTTGGGACCCTAGTTTATGTGGACGCACACCTTCCTAGGCTGGAATGGAGGGGGGAGGGCCTTGGACTTCCCACAGGGCAGGGTACCCTGCCCTCTCTTAAGGATGGAAGGGGAGGGAGGAGGGTTAGTGGGGGAGTGGGAGGGGAATGGGAGAAGGGGAGGAAGTGTCAATTTTTGGATGGAAAAATAAAAAAAAAGAAATTACTTAAAATAGTAAACTATACAATTTCCCAATAAATGTTTCCTTTTCACTGATAAAAAAAGAACCCTCCCAGCTAAGTTTCCAACTCATTAAAAGGAATTAAAGAAAAGATTAGAGCCAAGCGAGGTGCTTCTTGTCTTTAATCCCAGCACTGCAAAGGCAGAGGCTGGCAGGACTCTGAGTTTGAATATAGCATGACCTAGAGATCCAGTTTTAAGACAACCAGGCTCAGGTAGTGAAGGACAGAAAGCTAGTGAAGATGTAATTGAAAGATGGAGGGCATGTTAGAATTCCAGTAAGCAACAGAATGTGGCAGCTTTTGCCACATGGTTTTGGGATCTTGTCATGACAGAAGCAATACTAGGCTGTTTTGGGATTTCTATTGCCAATGGATTTAACCCAAAAATTTTCAGTTTTAACATCAGTCAGACTCTTCAGGCAAGGGCAAGAGACAGCCACTTCCTTCACTAAAGCATCACAAGAATTATTTTTAGGCAACATACTAAATTCTTCTCTGAAATATCTTGAGCCAACTCCCAACATTTCAAATCATTATCAGTATCTTTTTTTGTTGTTGTTTAATGTTCCTCCAAGTATGGTCCATTAAGCAATGCTTAAAGCATTCCACTGCTTTCCTAATCCAAAGTTCAAAAGTTCATATTACTGCAAACCCCAAAAAATGGTCAGGCCTATTGCAGGAATACCCCAGTCCCTAGTACCAACCTCTGTCTTTGTTAGGATTTTTATTGTTGTGAAAAGACACCATGTCCACAGCAATACTTACAAAGAAAACATTTAGTTTGGCGCCCTGCAAGAGACCCATTCCCATGC
This sequence comes from Ondatra zibethicus, assembly GCA_004026605.1. Lineage (NCBI taxonomy): Eukaryota > Metazoa > Chordata > Mammalia > Rodentia > Cricetidae > Ondatra > Ondatra zibethicus. The sequence continues at coordinate 12,291 of PVIU01015917.1, forward strand.
TGAGGGGACTGGAGAGGTCCTTGGAACCTCTCAAGAAACTGTGCTCCTGTGATAAGGGGACCAGAGAGGTGAGTCAGTGGCCACATGGCTGGACAGCCAGATGTGCCACTCTCTGGGACCTTCCCAGAGGGACAGAATCCAGGCCCCCCAATTCCCTAAGTACTGCAGGAGCACATTCTGCTCCTTCCGCCAATAGCCTTTAAGATATCAGCCCACTGGGGCATGGTCTCTTATACTTTAAAAAGCAGCTGGAACCGTGCACTCTCTCTCTCTTGCTTCCAGCTCCTGTTCTGGCTGCTAGACTCTGTTTGTTTCTCCATTTGTTTCGAGAGGACTGTTGTTCAGGGTGGTGATCTATAAGTTTTTCCTCTCAAATAAATAACCTTTTTTATTATCCATTCTTCTGAACTAGTGTGGTATTGTTTTGCAGCTTCATCTGGCACCCATCGTTTGGTTTTAGAACCCCCAGCTCTACTGCCCACTGCCAGGAGTGCATCCAGCTCAGCATGAGCCCTCTCCCTCAGCAGGCCATGGCCTGTGCGTGGAGCCAGCAGTTCATATAGAATCTCACTCAGCGGCTTTTCTACGGATCAGCCTCAGTTCTTTTCTCTTTACATGCCTCAGATTGGCTTCAAGTACCCACGTACCCTACCTTTACCTCCCACCAGGGCGCACTCCAGACATTTCAGTGAGACACAGGCTTCCCCTCTCTGAGCCAGATATTCTGCAGCATTCTAACGGTTGTTTGCATTTGCCTATTATAGACACCTGCAGAGTGCACAGTCTGTGATTTATCTTTTAGCATTCTGCTCTAAAAACAGATTTCAGATGGGCCACAGGTGAATTCACATGCATCACTTTGCCCTGCTGAATTAGTTTTCTAGGTGGCCCATGACACCTACTGGCAGGTTATGGTTACTGCACCTAATCCAGCTAACTGAACCACAGGTAAGATTTAATATCCTAAATATAGAGCATAAGTTACTAATTTAAAGGGGCAATATGTCAGACCATCTAACTATCCAAGGTTTCAATAGCCTCTTTACTTACACCATGTGTGAGGTTATACAAGACTTATATGATGTCCCTTCTACATCACTATTTTTGTTTCTGGGGATTAGTCTTCTACTCAATATTTTTTCTTTAAAAAAAATGGTTTGACAATAGGGCTAGGAATGAGGCATTTTTAGAAATGGTACAGTCTTTTCAGACTGAAACAGCACTTCTCAGGAAAGAGGTTGGAAATCTGAAAAAATATACGGCCAATTTAACTAACAAAACTGAGATGTTTTGGAAATGGTACAGACTGATAGCGATTTATTTAAAGGAAGATTCAGCACTCTAGACAAGGAAAAGGCCAATTTGGCACATAAAACCGAATCAATAACAGTGGGTGCTAAAACATTATTTGAGAGAATTCATACTATTGAATGTCTTAATCGGACTCTGCCAAAGGTGTATGACAGATTTATTGATAGAATGTCTCTCCAGGAAGCTAATATGCATGCTATAAAGATTATGTCCAAGGATGAGACATTATCTTTATTGGACAGACATCATACCTTGGAATCCTCAATGAGGGCATTAGAACAGAACACTGGACAGGAGATCCAGACATTACAAAAGGCAGTGGTAAACAGTTTTGAAAAGATTGATGAACTTATTGAATTTGATGACCAGGAACAAAAGGTTAAAAGCCAAATTTAACTTCGTCAGTACCTAAAAATCTCCAGGATAGCTTCCCCAGAGCTTTGTCTGCCTTTCCAGTAATAACATCAGAAAAAGTATTTGGCTCCAAGTACCCTAAGATTGTCAAGGAATATGCATGGAAGCCCATGCATATGACTGATGTAAAGGAAATTAAACAAGCAATTGTAGCTTACATTTGTCTTTTGTTGGGAAATGGTCAAAACGTGGGCTTTCAGTAGCAACGCCACAACTGAAGATTGGGCTCAGTTCATCTTAGCAGTCCTAGAAAGTAGACCACAATTGCTTTGGAGATACTTTTTAAAAGAAAAAGTGAGAAGTTTAGAGCAACAAGAAAAAGCAAAAGGACTTGAGATTTCCCTAGATTAAATTCTAGGTGATAGACTTTACTCTGATCCTCAGGATCAAGCTCTTTATGATGACCACACCTTGTCCCTATGTACCACAGCAGCTTTAAAGGCTTGGGACAGGATTCAGGCACAAGGAAACAGAGTCGAATCATATCTTAGGGTTAAACAGGGTCAGAAAGAACCTTTTGGTGACTTTTTGCAAAGACTAACTAAGGCTGTACAAATAGGGGTAACTGACCCAGAAGCTAGATGTACAATATTGAATCTTTGGCTTATGAGAATGGCAACATTGAGTGCAAACGGATTCTTGGGCCTTTAAAGATCAGATCAGCACCCATGGATGAATGGGTCTTGCATACAATGAATGTAGAGACACTGAAGCATGGGTAGGAGAAGCAATTTGCAATGCTAAGAGATGACATCAGAATACCAGATGTTTTAATTATGGTAGAATGGGACATTTGAAAAGGGATTGTAGACAATGGATTCCTAGGAATAATGCCTCCTCTGGGAATGGCAGAAATAGGAGGACGAGGCCTCCAGATATATGGAGGAGGTGTGGCAAAGGTTGACATTGGACTAATGAATGTAGGTCAACAAAAGACAGAAAAGGCAAGCTGATACTATCAGGAAATGCTGTGGGGGACCTCTCGCAGGCCCCCATGACAAATATGGTCCAGTCATTCCCAGTTACTGTGGAGAACGTGTCTTGCCAGGAAAATTAAAATAGCCAATGACTGCTATCAAAAGCAATACTGGTCTGAATGATGGGTGAAATGTGGAGAATGAGTCAAAAACTCCAGTAGGACCGAGGAAATGTATATTTTGGCAGACTTCTATAAATGATCAAAGACCAAAGCTAAGAGTTTATATAAATGGCATTTTTATTGAAGGCTTATTAGACAAGGGTGCAGTTGTAAGTATCATTACTCCAGAATCCTGGCATCCAAATTGGCCTCTTCAAGAGGTAGATGTTCAGTTCCTGGGAATTGGAACCCTATCTCGTGTAAAACAAAGTACAAGATGGGTTGAATGCATAGAGCCAGAAGGGCAAATTGGAAGACTAAGGCCACATATAGCCAATATTGCAGTGAATTTGTGGGGTCATGATCTATTGCAGCAATGGGATACCCAGATTAACATTCCTCCAGCCCCTAAAACTTATATTTCTGAGGAAAATATAAGAAGATATTACAGATGACAGACACCAGCGATTCGGGCTGTACAAGAACACAAATTGATAAACCCTCAGAAGTACAAACAGCCCTACCTTTAAAATGGTTAACTGAAATAGCAATATGGGTTAAGCAGTGGCATCTAGCTGAGGAAAAGTTGCAGGCTTTAGAACAGCTGATACAAGAGCAATTAGATGTTCAACATATAGAAGAATCTACTAGCCCTTGGAATTCTCCTGTATTTGCTGTTAAAAATAAATCTGGAAAATGGAGAATGGTGACAGATCTAAAGGCTATCAACAAGGTTATTCAACCTACAGGCCCTCTAAGACCTGGAATTCCTCTGCCTTCTCTGTTACCAAAGGGATGGCCTCTCATAGTTATTGATTTAAAGGATTGTTTCTTCACTATACCTTTACAAGAAAAGGATAGATAAAAGTTTGCCTTCACAGTGCCTGCTTATATTAATTCTCAGCCTACCAAGAGATATCAATGGACTATCCTTCCACAGAGAATGCTCAATAGCCTCACCATGTGCCAATACTTTTTCAGCCAGCCATTGGAAATAATATGTAAGCAATTTCCTAGGTCTAAAATCTACCATTACATGGATGAAATTTTGTTATCTGATTCAAATACAGATACTTTAGAAAGGATGTTTGAATAAGTAAAGAAAGTCTTGCCTAAATGGGGATTACAAATTGCTCCTGAAAAGATTCAAAGAGGAGATTCTGTTAACTACCTAGTTTACAGAATAGGTTTACAAAAATTAGAACACAAAAGGCACAAATTAGGAGAGACTGGTTGCTGACTCTTAATGACTTTCAAAGATTATTGGGAGACATTTCCAGTCTATGACCAGCTGTTGGGATAACACCTGATCTTATAATTCATTTAAACAAAACCTTAGATGGTGATAAAGACTTGCATAGTCCCGGAGAATTAACAGCTGAAACATAGAAGAAATTGGCGATAGTTGAGGAGAAATTACAAGAGGCACATGTGGATAGGGTAAATCCAAATCTTAATTGTATTCTAGTTATATTGCCTTCCAGAATTTCTCCTAAAGGAATTTTAATGCACAGCAATGATATTATCTTAGAATGGATTTTTTTATCACATAAACCAAGTAAACAATTAAAAACTTATGTGGAAAAGTCTCTAAATTGATTATAAAATGGAAATTGAGACTTCATCAATTAGCAGGTATAGACCCAGCAGAGATTATAATGCCTTTTACTGCTGATGAAATAAAAATGTTATGGGAAGACAATGAACCCTGGCAAAGGGCTTGTGCTAATTTTTTTGGAGAAATTAATAGCAATTATTCCAAGAGTGATAGACTTACCCTTATAAAGAGAACTTCTTGGATTCTTCCCCGAATTGTATATGATGTACCAATAACTAGAGCCCGGACATTTTATACTAATGCAAATAAAACAGGGAAGGCAGGTTACAAATAAGAAGAATTAAGTAAGGTGGAACAAAGCCCTTATGATTCTGTCCAGACGGCAGAATTATATGCTATTCTTATGGTACTAAGGGATTTTAAAGAACCTCTCAATATAGTTACAGATTCACAATATGCAGAAAGAGTTGTCTTACATATTGAAACTGCTGAATTTATACCAGATTATACAGAATTGACTTCATTGTTCATCCAGGTGCAAGACATAATCAGGAATAGTCTTTGTCCTATATACATCATACACATCCAATCCCATACAAGTCTGCCTGGTCCTCTGGCACAAGGTAATGCAGAAATTGATCAATTATTAATTGGGAGTCTGTTGCAGTCCTCTGAATTTCATTTAAAAAAATCATGTCAATAGCAAAGGTTTAAAGAAAGAGTTTTCTATTACATGGCAACAAGCTAAGGAGATTATAAAGAGGTGTCCTACTTGCTCATTCTATAATCAAACACCATTGCCTGCAGGGAGTAACGCTAAGGGTACTCAAAGGAATGAAATATGGCAGATAGATGTAGCATGAGGGACGGATTGTTGGGGTTTCTGTCCTGCCTAATACCCCACAGCCAGCAAGCCCCCCAAAAAATCACACAGAGAATCTGCATTAGGTTATAAACTGATTGGCCCATTATCTCAGGCTTCGTATTAGCTCTTATAACTTACATAGCCCATTATTGTTATCTATGTTAGCCATATGGCTCAGTACCTTTCTCAGCAGGGCAGGTCATACCCTGCTTCTTTGGTGGTCCAGGCAGGTCTGCCAAGAGAGCTTCCTGCTTCCCAGAATTCTCCTATTCTCCTTGCTCCACCTCTAGATGGATATGTTCCACTTTATGGAATTTGGTAAATTAAAATATGTACACCACACCATAGACAAGTATTCAGGTTTTCAATGGGCAAATTCCTTGAGTTCAGAAAAGGCTGATTCAGTAAGCACACATTTATTAGAAGTTATGGCCATCATGGGCATTACTGTACAAATTAAAGACAGACAATGGTCCGGCATATGTATCTAAGAAAATGAAACGGTTTTTTGCTTATTATAATATAACACACATTACAGGTATACCAAATAATCCTATAGGTCAGGCAGTTATAGAAAGGTCAAATTGGATATGCTGAACAAACAGAAAGAGATGGAAAATACCCCTTAAATAGACTGCATAATGCTTTATTAACCTTGAATTTTCTTAACACTAATGAGAAAGAGACAACAGCAGCAGAGAGACATCAGATAATAGAAAAGTCTTCTGAATTAAATCAACTGGTTTATTTCAAGGATATGCTGACCTCACAATGGAAACCAGGAGATGTGCTATGTTGTGGAAGGGGTTTTGCTCTTGTTTCCACAGGAGAAGAAAAATTATGGACACCACCAAAATTAATAAAGATTTGGTTTATAAAGGTGAAACCTATTGAAACAGAAAAATGACAGCTCATCCACAATGGTGGCAACCATACAGGTGGTAAGGAAAGCCATATAGGGTTGTTGCAGGGTTCTGGTCTTATCTTTGCAGGAAACTTACATGTCATCAAAAATTCAAGAGACCCTGGATGTTTGAATGCTGACAGAACAAAAATTAACTATCCACTAAGGATCATCTAGAAAATGGAATATGGATTATGTATAAAGGTACTGGTTACACTTACATTTATACACACACACACATGCACACACACATATATATGTATATATATTAATATATTGAGCTGGTTTTGGAGTTGGACAATGGCTCTGTACTTCTCTAAATCCAAGCTTGTTGTTAAAAGGAACATTCAGAGTTTCTGTCTCATATTGGGAGCTATCTGGTACGGGACAGAAAGAACACTTTAGGAAAAATTTACTTTCTCCGTGCCTACTTTGTCTATATCATATTCTTCATTGTATATATGTTTATATGAATGATGTTTAAGTTTCTCATGATGAACAATAAATTTTCCTACAGATCCTTTTCCTGCAGTAATTTTAGAATTTTCCAGGAAGAAGATGGGGCCCCACAGCAACCACTCCACCTAGTTGAGCTGACATAGTGATGTAGACATTGCTGCTATAAGACCATTTGGGGTACCAGCAGCTGAAATGGTGCACCTTCTCATATTCTGGCCAGAACTCCAAATGAGAACTTTGAAAAAAAAAACACTATTGACTGATCAGAAATTGTTTGCAACTATACTAGACAGTAATTTTGGAATTTAACCACCACTTAATTTTTGTAGGATCCCTTTAAGAGAACATCACCCCCATGGCAGCAGGAAGCAATTCTCGAAGACAATGCCCCCATCCCAAAAAATGTTTGTTCATAGGATTGGGAACACTGTTTAGGGGATGTTGATTATTACTTGTACTAGATATGGGTTGGGGCGAAAACTATGTTTGTTCAAAAAAAGGGGGAATAGTAATAGAGGGAAATAGAGTGAATACTTGTGAACTACAATTTATGGATAATTTACATTGGTATAGTTTTGTATATTGATACAATTTCAAATTCTATTTGTTACTTTTTTACATTATTTGTACATATATACAAAGTTATTTTGTCAGATTGTATATATGCATATTTCTACCTCAATTGAGGACATTTTTTATATTGATACAACTTTTAGGGTATATTTTCATATTATTATAGGTCAATAGTTGTTCATGTGTGTTGAACATACAGTTAGATCAATTAGGTTCTTTAGATACATAGAGATTGTGTTCTGTCTAAATAGGTATTCTTCAAACACTTCAAGGATCTGTGGAACATGGCATTTAAATAACTTAGGGTTTTGTTGATCTAAGACACAACTGCTCCTGGCAACATCAATCTATTCCGAGAGAATGTTGAGCACCAAAGACACTCCACTTGGAGCTTGTTTTCTTCTTGGCAAAACTGGCCTTTGGGCAAGGAACTGACAATGCCCCAACCACTGACAAGTTACATAGTATCCGGAAATGGATAAGCAAGACTGTCAAATCTTGCCAACACAGGGTAAAATGGTTCTGAAAATTTTCCTGCCTCTGAAAATGGTCTGTCAGTTATGCTAGGCCTTAGTCAAAGTTGGTTGCTTCAAGGTTGTAAAATGAGACTTTGGGTGATTGCTCAAGTAGCCAATTGTCTCTATCATATATTGCTCACTTTGGAAGCTACTTGATTGTACTTCCTGCTTGCTCAAGTAATATTATCTCCCTTCTCAGGCCTTCAATGGGGTTGAAGATTAGATAGCAGTAGTTACTGTACTCTTACGATCTAGCCAAGCCATTTCCTATACAAGACTTAGACTCCATAGGATAGAATGTTTATTAAAACATTTAGCATATGTTCCTTACTTAATATTGTTTATGCTGGATGCAATTATACTTGATAACCAAAGAATTATAGGGGTAGAAAAAGGAGAACTCCAGCTCAAAGGCCCAGAAAATATATTCAACAAAATTATAGAAAAAAAAACTTTCTCCACCTAAAGAAGGATATTCCTATGAAGGTAAAAGAGCTTACAGAACACCAAATAGACTGGATCAAAAAAAAAATCCCCTCGCCATATAATAATCAAAACACAAAGCATACAGAATAAAGAAAAAGTATTAAGAGCTGGAAAGGAAAAAGGTCAAGTAACATATAAAGGTAAACCTATCAGAATTACACCTGACTTCTCATTGGAAACCATGAAAGCCAGAACGTTTTAGATGGATGTGCTGCAGACACTAATAGATCACGGATGCAAGCACAGACTACTGTACCCAGCAAAGCTTTCATTCACCATTAAAGGACAAAACAGGATACTCAATAACAAAAACAGATTTAAACAATACGTATCCACAAACCCAGCCTTAAAGAAAATACTAAAAGGAAAACCTCAACCCAAAAGCAAACAACACTCATAATAACACAGAAATCTGATAACCCTCCTCCAAAACAACTCAAAAAAGGGAAATACACAAACAATAGCACCAAAAATAACCAGAATTAACAACCACTGGTCATTAATAACGCTTAATATCAATGGACTCAATTCACCTATAAAAAGGCACAAATTAGGAAAATGGATATGAAAACAGGATCCAACACTCTGCTGTTTACAAGAAACACACCTAACCTCAAATACAGACACAACCTCAGAGTAAAGGGATCAGAAAAGGATTTGCAATCAAATGGACCTAAGAAAGAAGCAGGTGTGGCTATCCTAATGTCTAACAAAATTGATTTCAAACTAAAACCAATCAGAAGAGATGGAGATGGACACTTTCTACTCATAACAGGAACAATTCATCAAGATGAAGTCTCAACCCTGAATATATATGCCCCTAATATAAAAGTACAACATATATAAAAGAAACATTACAAAAACTCAAATCACACATCAAACCCCACACACTAATAGTAGGAGATTTCAACACTCCTCTCTTGCCAATGGACCGATTAACCATACAGAAACTAAAAGAGAAATAAGAGAACTAATAGATGTAATGAATCAAATGGACTTAACAGACATCTATAGAACATTACACCCAAACAGGAAAGAATATACCTTCTTCTCAGCACCTCAGGGAACCTACTCGAAAACTGATCACATACTTGGTAACACAGCAAACTTCCACGAATAAAAAAAAATGGAGTAACCATCTGTGTCTTATTGGATAACCATGGAGTAAAGTTAGAACTTAACAACAATACTACTCCCAGAAAGGCTACAAACTCATGGAAACTGAACAGTCAACTACTGAACCTAGCCTGGGTCAAGGAAGAAATAAAGAAAGAAATTAAAGTCTTCCTTGAATTCAATGAAAATGAAGACACAACATACCCAAGCCTGAGGGACACTATGAAAGCAGTACTAAGAGAAAAGTTCATAGTACTTAGTGCCCACATAGAGAAAACAGAGAAAGCTCACATTAGAGACTCAACAGCACACCTGAAAGATCTAGAAAAAAAAGAAGCAGACTCACCCAAGAGGAGTAGAAGACTAGAATATTCAAACTGAAGGCTGAAATCAACAAAATAGAAACACAGAAAACAATACAAAGAATCAACAAAACAAAAACCTGGTTCTTTGAGAAAATCAACAAGATTGACAAACACTTATCCAAACTAATCAGAAATGAAAAGGGGGACATAACAACAGACATTGAGAAAATTCAAAGAATCATTAGGTTTTACTACAAAAGCCTGTACTCCACAAAATTGGAAAATGTAAAAGAAATGGACAGTTTGTTAGATAGATACTATCTACCAAAATTAAATTGAGACCAGGTAAGAATTTTAAATAGACCTATGAGTTGAGAAGAAATAGAAGCTGTCATCAAAAACCTTCCAACCAAAAAGAGCCGAGAGCCAGAAGGGTTTAGTGCAGAATTCCACCAGAACTTCCAAGAAGAGATAATACCCATACTCCTCAATGTGTTGCACATAATAGAAACAGATGGGTCATTGCCAAACACTTTTTATGAAGCTACAGTTACCCTGATACCAAAACTGCACAAAGATGCAACCAAGAAAGAGAATTACAGACCAATCTCACTCATGAACATGGATGCAAAAATTCTCAATAAAATACTGGCAAACCAAATCCAAGAACACATCAAAAAAGTCATCCATTGTGATCAAGTAGACTTCATCCCAGAGATGCAGGGTTGATTCAGCATATGAAAATTTATTAATGTAATCCATCATATAAACTGCTAGAAAAAATCCATATGATCATTTCATTAGATGCTGAAAAAAGCATTTGACAAAATTCAACACCCCTTTATGATAAAGGTCTTGAAGAGATTAGGGATACAAGGATCATATCTAAATATGATAAAAGCAATATATAGCAAGCCAACATCTATCATCAAATTAAATGGAGAGAAACTCAAAGCAATTCCACTAAAGTCAGGAACAAGACAAGGCTGTCCACTCTCTCCATATCTCTTTTTTTTTCAGATGTGTAAGACTGCAATTTTTATTTAAAAAAATATAACATTTAAAATATATTTTCACACATACATACATGTATTTTCATCATACCCACCCCACCACTTCTCTAACTCCTTTGGTGCCTCCTTCTCGACTTCATGTTCTCTTCTTCTTTGTAATCTTGTATCCACTGAGTCCAGTTAGTGATGTCCAAATGCACGCTAGTTTGTGTCCATTCATCAGAGCATGGACTCACTACTAATGTCCACACACCCAAAGAAAGAAGTTCCTCACCAAGCAGCTTTCAGCTGTCAGTACCTACTCATCTTGAGGTAGAGCTTCAATGGACTGACTTGATCTTGTGTGGATCTTATGGAGAAAATTACCATTTCTATGAGTTCATGAGTATAACATACATGTTATATCTGGAAGACAGCAGCACCCCTGCATATCCTCTAGAACTTACTCTTTCTGTTTCTTCTTCCACACTGTTACTTGAGAACAGAGAGAGTATTATAGATAGTTCATTTCCCATTTAGAAATAAGCACTCAATAGTCTCTTATTCTCAGCACTTTAACTGTTATGAATCTTTATATTAACTACTGCCCACTTTAAAAAGACATTTCTCTGACCATGGTTGAGAGAAGCATAG
>PVIU01015917.1:23623-35456 GCA_004026605.1 Ondatra zibethicus
ATGGATGCCCCAACGGTACAGAGGAACTTTGGGTGACTGTCCAGGCAGCGAGATGTCTCTGTCATTTTTAGAGTTTGGAAGTTGCTTATTTCTTGTTTACTTAGGTAATAGCTTATCCTTCTGGAGTCTTTGATGGAGTTGAAGAATGGATAGTTATAGTGATGGTTTTCCATTGTTATGATAAAAGATAAAATAGGTTGTAACTGTAATTCTTGCTTGATAAGTTTTGTTATGTAATTTTACTATGTTAAAGTTAAAGCCTTTCTTTTTTGTTTAAATAGAAAAAGGGGAAATGGTGTAGGAGGGTCTTCTATTTGTGTATTGCCCTCATTGGTTAAATAAAGAAAACTGCCATGAAAAAAAAAAGAATGGATAAGAAAAATGTGGTACATTTACATAATGGAGTACTACACAGCAGAACAAAAAATAACATCTTGAATTTTGCAGGCAAATAGATGGAGTTAAAAAACGTAATTTTGAATGAGGTAACCCAGACCCAGAAAGACAATTATCACATGTACTTGCTCATAAGTGGTTTTTAAACATAAAGCGAAGAAAACCAGCCCACAAATCACAATCCCAGAGAACCTAGACGACAATGAGGACCTTAAGAGAGACATACATGGATCTAATCTACATGGGAAGTAGAAAAAGACACGATCTCCTGAGTACATTGGGAGCATGGGGACCCTGGGAGAGGGTTGAAGGGGAGGGAAGAGGCAGGGAGGTTAGCAGAGAAAAAAAAAATCTGCTCTCATAAAGAGTGAAAATTTTGAATACTGTTTTAAAACAACGCATTAAACCATTGTAAAATGGCTGCAATATTATGGCTATGTTAAATGTCATTTGCATTAAATAATCAATATAAATATTAAAGCAATGTAAGTTCAACACTCATGTCCTTAGAACCTGTATAGGTAGCAAAGATTATTCTCTAGAATCAAGAATAAAGGTAAGTCAAATTTTCATTTTTACTGTCCTGTTAAGTTTTTGTACATTTTTGTAGTACCTAAAGACCAGCAGCTAACCTCTCTTATAGATTCTTCAGCCATTTCTAATGATATGAGTGTGCAGTCAATATAAGTCAACCTGGAAGATACAGTCATCCTCAAACAAATACAGTTAGGCTTCCAGAGCTCAAGTAGTCTTGAAACTCAAAGTAGTCACAGCATTCTAGAAGGATCCAACCTGGGAAGAGGATGTGCATAGACTTTGTAAAACTCTTGGTGGGTTTTGTGAAAATGAGAAATGTATGTTAACTTGGTAAGAAATATTGTGGAAACGCTAAATATTTAAGGATACATTTTGGGAAAACTTTTAACACTTTTTCCATAATTTTTTCATATTAAATGCTTTATAAATATAAACATATAAATATATTTAACAGTCTGTCTTAAAACGTGGGATTATATGGAAAGTATAAATGTCCTTTTAGAAATATACAATATAGGCATTTCAGGCAAAAATCTTAGATGTCAAACCTTTGTTCTAATGACCGTCAGGGAAGAGTGCAAGAACCATGTTCTTTAATTGGCCTTTCCTAATGGAGTGATACTTTAAGGCTCATAGTTTTTATATGGTACATGCAATTTTAACTACTGCTGTATTGTTTTATGAATTCAAATTGAACACTTTACATGTTTCACTTGGATCCTTAAACTGATCTAACCATGAAGGGCATGATATTATAAACTGGAGCTTGGCTAAGGGGAGTGTATAATGACTCACAATCAAAGTAGCAAATTCAATAATATAGCCAGGAAGATTAGAGCCCAGAATTAACTGAGAGTTCTGAGGAGAGTGAAGGACAAAACAAAGAAGCTAGTTTGGTATAATTCAGTCTCAAAAATGTATCGTGGCAGGAGCTTTATTTTTAATAAAGAGCAGATATGAACTATTATTTGAATATGCTTTGTTTCCATTTTCTCTGTCGAATACAGTTAGTATAAATTTTAAAATGTTCAAATACATGCAGTTAAAAGAGTAAACTTAAAATGCAGGAAAGATAACAAGATTAAAAGAGATACTTACCTCTAAGTGAGCTAAAATCTCACATGTCAGCTATGACTTTCAAGTTATCTTTAGAGCAAAAATGTCAGATTCGCTTCATACATCTCCTAGAATTCACTGAATATAGTAGAATGTACAAGCATGATTATAAGAAAATAGTCCAATACCCAAAGTTGTAGAACCTCACATTCATTGCTGCCTGCCTAAGAGGGATAATCACTTCTTGCTTATGAGGAGGTACTGAGTTGCTAATCACAGTTTGGTTTAATTTGAGGCCCATAAGACAAGAGGGATCCCATGCCCTACACTGCCTAGATCACCAATAAACAGAGACTACATTACATGGAAACCCACAGCAGAACTGAACACAACTAGAAAAAATTTAATTGAAATGCTTCCTAATGATATTTTGCTATACTCATAGTTCAGTGCCTTGTCCAGTCAACATCAGAAAGGCTTCCTCCAACAGCAGATGGAAGTGGGTACAGCACCTAAAACCAGACATTATGAAGAGAGAGACAGAGAGACACAAAGATAGACACACAGAGACAGAGATAGTCAGAGAGAGACAAAGACACAAAGACACACACAGAAGGAGAGGAGAGGAGAGAGAGAGAGAGAGAGAGAGAGAGAGAGAGAGAGAGAGAGAGAGAGAGAGAGAGAAAGAATAGAGGTCTTCTCGTCACTTCCCTTTGAGATCAGGGAGCTTTTTTGTAGAGGGGTAGAAATTATTGTAGGAGTCAAAGGGGAGGGAGGATATCAGGAAAACATGGCCAATGGAATCAAGTAAGCAGGGTTCATTTGGGCTCACAGAGAAAAAAAAACATAAAACATAGGGCCTGCATGAATCTGCACCAGGTCCTCTGCATAAATCTTATGCTCGTTAGCTTGATGTTTTGTGGGACTCCTAATAGTGAGTGTTGGTGTGTTTCTTACCCTTTTGCCCACTTTTGAGATTCCTTTCCTCATACTATGTTGCCCTCTCCCACCTCAATATAAGGATTTTTGCATAGTCTTGTATCTTGTTTTATCCTGTTTGGATATTGTCTCTAGGAAGCATGCTTTTGTCTGAAGATGAGAAGGTGAGTGGATCTAGGTGAGTGAAGAGGTGGGAGTGAGGGATCTAGGAGAGAAGAGGGAGGGGAAATTTGGAGGAATAGATATTGAGATTTATGAAAGAAGAATCTATTTTCAATAAAAAGATGAATAGGTACTTCTAATATTGTGAAAGTCGTGGGACCATACTGTTTTTAAGTGAGATTTGAAAATATGGCTAATAATAATTTTAATAGTCTTTAATAATAAAATCATGATATAATTAAGGGGAAACATTTGTTTAGCTAAAACCTTGAAGTCATATAATAAAAAATTCTGTTATTTAATATGACTATTAAACATACTATTTCATTTAGCAATAAATTGTGACAATTTGAAAATAGTAACACGAAGATATGAATAACTATTATATGAATTTATTTAGTGATTGTACTTATATCTAATGTTTTCATAAATAAGGCCCAGATCATGAACTTATAAATTATTTAGTGATTTAATCAATGTTATGTAAGCGACAGATAAATGTATCTCAGATCCTTATTTTTCTTAACACCCTTGGTCCTCTATTAGTCCTCACAGATTTATCTAGTTTGTCAGGGTAGCTATAGAAAACATTTAATGTTAGAGTTGAAAAGAAGATGAGATATCATAGAGGCAATCTATGCTGACATCATATAAAAGTGTTAGAATATGTGGGGACAGGACATACTAAGCAGGTTTCAAGTTAAAGCAGCTAAAATTAAGTTTACGATCCTCTGGATATGAAATAACTGAAATCCAAAGTCAATAAGATGTGATTTATGATAACCTAGGACACTTCTGGAAGTATAAGGGCACTTCAAAAGGTTTACCTGGGATGAGCAGACTCACTATATGGTTCTGTTCAGCTGGGACTCCATATGAATACTAAGAAGACAAGGAAAAGCTTACTGAATCACATTATTATCCTTTTCTGCTTCTTGACTGTGGACACAGTATTACCAGTTGTTTGCCGCTCATTCAGCAATGCCTTCTCACCAAGACGGAAACCTTAAACCAAAATAAATTCCTTTCCCTTAGTAGTTAATTCCCAGTTATTTTATCCTGAAATAGGAAAATAACTATTATAGTTGGGCAAGAAAGTGACAATGTACGGTATAGGTATAATCTAAATTGAGATAAAAGTCCTTAAATTTGGAAGTGTTTCCCCCAAAGAATGATAAGTTGATGAGGTAGGTATGTAACTAAACTATGTATGTGAATTGGTTAAGTTAGACAGAAGTTTTCTGACCTGAATATTAAATTGCCAGTGTACCCTCAACTTGATAATATCTGTGTTTTGTGGTTTTCTACCCCGATCCCGATCTGGGATTCAACCTAAGACTTTGTACCTGCTGGGTAAGCACTACCTTTGAACTATATCCTCCAATTGTTCCTGAATATTATGAAGTGAATATTTATATAGAATGGAACTAATAATAAAAATGGGTGATATAAAGGACAAAGTAATTTAACTGGTTAGACATGGATACAAAATAGATACACCTTTTAAAAGTACAATACATAACATTAAGGTAACAACACAAATATGTGTTGGACTCAGAAAGTTGGTCTTTTCCTTATGTAGTATGAAATCGCATTTCATTGCCACCTTCCCCTCTATTCTAAAACAAACCAGGTTGGATAAGGAGGAAGGTAGTTCAATACAGCAATTCCTGAATATTATCCCATCTTATATTAAAGAGAAACATAGCTTTGAGATATATTCAGTTTTCTTTATTCAGAAAAGAAAACTACTATTAGTATTAAAGACTTATGATCTCCTAAAACTCTTCATCATCAGGAAAATAGAACTGAGTGGGTCGGAGTCTTTGGACTTGATTCCTTCATGGTTGTGGAGACCTTGTGAAAATGAACAGAAATCTTTACAGAAGGTTTTGAGAAAGCTATTCCCTCTCACTGCTTTAAAAGGCAAAGCAGGAAGATAGCAACTCTCGACAGATAGGAAGCGATTTCACACTGGTAGAAACTGCTAGTATTTTTATGTGGTACATTCTAGCATCCAGAAGTGTAAGAATTGCATTTTTAGCATTTATAATCACCCAATTCCTGCTATTTTGTTAGAAAAGAACAAAGAGATACAGACTGTTTAATGAATTCCTAAAGATCTTGAACAATAATTTTCATACCTTACAAGATATTGATTTTGTTCTGAATCTGAGAACAAAAGTGAGCTATTTAGCATCAACAGCTCCTAGAAATTTCATCACTCAGTCTCACAGATCCTTATTAATTTCATATTTTTCAGCAAAAGCTGTCAAATTGGAGGAAAAAATCATTTGCTGAGTCAAATTTTTGAAACCAAGGATACATTATCAGGTGGATGTGTTTGTCTTTACAATACCAATGTCTCAATCAGGAGTGGGAATACTGAGGGAACAGGGAGCATATAGCTTTTGAATGCAGATGCTTCAAATCAAACATTCTAAGTGTTGTTTTATTCTAAAGTGGTGGTATATTAAATATCTGAGTGGTAATATTATATTCTCTTAGGCTTTAGCTTACATATTTTAACTGTATGTTAAAAATGTACACCTAGATAGACTTTTTAACCTAGAAGAAATAAAAAGAAACTTTTTGTTTAGGTATGCTTGATGACACAACTATCATTATACACATGAATAGTATCTGCAGCTTTATACTCTGGATTGAAAAGTAATGAAACAGCAAGGATAAACATTAAGTTAATGAAATGTCAATGAAGCATGTTTGCTTTTCCCACTTGCCATGAAAACATTCTTTCTACATCTATTAGATTTTATCAAAAGTGAGAGAATAATCAATGTTATGCAAATTATTTTAATTACTATATAATAAAACTGCACACTTAAACTATTTACTCAACTCTACACTATTTATTAGGTTAAATATAAAATTTTACCTGTAAAGTTTTCTTATGTGATAATGCTTAATTTACCTGCATAAAAGGTTTTTGGACAAAACACAGTGTGAGATTTATGGTGAGTATGTCGTCTGAGTACAAGGATCTTCTCTGCTGTCATTCCCTAGTGTCTTCTTATAACCCTCCCAATTCTATCAGACACACATTTACATCTATAATAAAACAACTATAGAAATGTATAGATGCTATTTTGTACAGTCATAGGATTTAGGCTCTTGGGATTCTCCTCACCTATTTTGGCATGTCTGTTGTCATTTTCAGATCAAATTTAGGAATTCATTTTGATGGAACTTTATGTGTGTAGCTTCAAGTTTACTAGGACACATAATCTGACATCCAATTCACTCATATTCTGACTCATAGACTCTAAGCCACATCTTCCTCAATGATCCCTGAGTCTTAGATGCTAGAGTTGTTTGGTAGTTGTATCTATGAGTCTTATCTGTTTACTCTGTATTTGGATTGTTTTGGTTTTCTGAATTGGTCTTTCTGAAAATAAGATTTCTGATAAAGTGTGAGTACTTCATTTATCTGTGAATATGTAGACAAGTATGCAGAATGTAGTTAATGATTATTCTGGTTTAAGCAACCATAATTCTACCCTGCAATTATATTCATTAACCAAAACCATGACCAGCAAGGCACAATAATGCAAAGGATGCAGTAATGACATATGTACATTGACAATAACCAACAGCTTTCTAATTGGCCTTAAGTCTTCAGAAAATCGTTAGTTTCTAAAAAATAATTATGATACATAAAGTTTGCACTTAAAATATGTGCATCAATATGAAAGAATCTGTCACATTTATACCATTTTGTTTTTTGATACCTGATAATACAAATATATTTACATAGACACAAATGATATTAATGATAAAATGTACTGAATATTTGCATGCTTATCCAAGATTCACTTACATCTGTGCCTAATTGTACTTGTTATTCTTAACAATGGCTGAACATGATAGCTTAAATGATGTTTTTCTTTTATAGTAAGTAATAAAACTGAATTAGTACTTAAGAATAATTTCAGGTAGGGAAAAGCAATATTCTCTTCCCAGGACTCTGATATTTTCTAGAGCAACACTCACCCCATTCCTGAAAAAAATCCATAATAGGAGAGATAATTGATGGAGAGATAAAACTGCTTAAAATCTGTATTTCTAAGTGCCAAGTTACCAAACTGCCTTACCTCTTTTATTCTATTACTCAATCTTTAAAAGATGACAAAGAATTATTTTATCAGATCAAAGAAGTAAATAATTTTTAGATTTTTTTAGAAATCAAACCAATACCCAGAGATTAAAATAGGAAATAATACTCTATCAACAAGCATAATAAAAAACACTTTTAACTTGATTTTTTGACTGAGGTTTACTGACCTTCCCAGTCCTGCAGCCATTAAGTCCCAAAGAAATCACACAGAGGTCTACATTAGTTATAAACTGATTGGCCTAGTAGCTCAGAATTCTTATTAACTCTTATAACTTATATTGGCCCATTACTCTTATCTATGTTAGACATGTGGCTTGTTACCTTATTCTGTGAGGCAGCCACATCTCGCTTCTTTTTTGGCTGGATCACAACTGCTGACAAGACTTCCTTCTCAGAATTCTCTTGTTCTCGTTGCC
Source organism: Ondatra zibethicus (assembly GCA_004026605.1). Taxonomy (NCBI): domain Eukaryota; kingdom Metazoa; phylum Chordata; class Mammalia; order Rodentia; family Cricetidae; genus Ondatra; species Ondatra zibethicus. The sequence continues at coordinate 31,265 of PVIU01015917.1, forward strand.
TCACCTCTACTTCCTACCTGGTCACCCTGCCTATACATCCTGCCTGGCTACTGGCCAATCAGCATTTATTTAAAATATAATTGACAAGATACAGACCATTGTTCCACAGCATTGATTTATTTGGTTTATGTAATAATCATTTAGTGAAATTATTCAGTGACTTATTGAAAATTAATTATTATACCTATTACTATTTCCAAATATGCATCTTAGATAGTAGTCAGTCATCACAGATACAATGTGCCTGAGGTTCAATTATTCTCTATTGTCAGTATAACAAAGATCCAACAGTATAAGATGGCAACTTAGTACCAAGATAAAGGAAACTTATATAGCCTCTTGAGACAGTATGCATAGACTTGAATTCTCCCTCATTGCAAGTATAATCTGGTGCATATTATTTAAGCTAGAACTCATTTCCTCCTTTTTCAATATTTGAGTATTTTACAATGTTTATTTCTATATCCTAGGTAAGTATGAGTCATATAACAGGAATACTTTATAGTTCTTTATTTCTATTTTTTGATAATTCACTGAAGTAGACATATAAGGACATGTATAAACATTATCTACAGATCATTTAGAAAATGTGGAGGGTCATAATGAAATATTTTTCTTACATTATTATATTTGATAATTACCCTTCATTTTCTTCCAATAAATTATATTTTATCAGTTTAGTCTCTGTGTTTTTTATTTTCTTCTGCCTTTTATGAAATTACTTTGAGTGTCTCCAAAGACTAGTGTCATCTTTAAGGAAAATAAACCAAAATCAGATAGGCAGAGAATTAAAAGGGTTATAAAGGTTTTGCATAATGGAAGAACACAACATTCTGGACCTGGGATAGTTGGGTATTCAATGTTGAAATATACTCAGGAGACATTAATTCCTCTCCACTGATCTCTATCTATATTCTGAATGATATTTTTCTTAATTTCAATTTTTCTTCAGGACAGCAAAACCAAGTTCTGTCAATAGTCCAGTTTAAATTGTAAAGTATAAAATTTGATTGGTAAACAACAAACATGACAAAAATTTGCATGTGAGCTTAGTACACTGACATGATTTGACTTATTTGGCAGAAATAGATTGATCATTCAAATAGATGGCTCAATGGGTAAAGGTACTTACTGCCATGCCTGTTGTCCCAAGTCTGATCCTTAGGCCACCAAGGTTGGATAAAGAAAAATAACTCTGGTAAAAATAAGAAACAAAAGTAAGAACAAAAAGTAGAATGAAAAGAAAACTGGAAATGCACCACATTAGTTATTTCTGACTAATTGTCTGCAAGAACATATTTCTGTTTTTGTCTTTGTTTATTGAGATAGAGTCTTTTTCTGTAGCCTAAGATGGCAATAAAAATAAAATGCAAGCCTGTACCCAAGATTCAGAACATAGAAGAATGGGGTAGACAGACTGTTAGTGACAGAGGACATGGATTCCTACTACAATGTCTCCTCTATATAACACAGAAGATGTACTCATGAAATCTCAATCATAGGGTTGCCTACCCAAAATCTGAATACAACAAATTAAGTTTTCATGCCACTTGAAAGGAGAAATACCTCAGGACCTCACGTGTAAGTTAATATCTACAGGATAATTAATAAGTGCTGATTAAGGGAGAATAATTCTCATGTTGGTACAAGTTTTTTGATAAACTATCTGATCCCAAGTGGTCATCCCTAAATATGTGTCCCTAAGAGCAACCCTAAACAGACTCCTATGTATAAAAATAAGAAAGCAATAATTTTAAGAAGAATGGGAGATATAGGAAGAGTTAGAAAGAGAGGGGTAGAGACAAAAAGAATATAAATACAGTACCTATGCATAATATGCTCAAAAATTAAAAATAATTAAAAAATTTTTTAAAAACTCATTTCCTTTGGGTGTTTCACATAAAACCTTCTCAAGATATTCACAATATAAAATGTTTATAGATTATTAATTTTTCCAAATATTTTATGAATTCTCCCTCTACTATTTTAGACGCCTTTTGGTTTGGATTATTTATCTTTTGAAACAAAACATCCAGAAAGGTGATATTTCTCCTTGTACTAGACTTTCAATTAAGTTCAATAGAGTAATGTCAATTCAATGTTGTAATTGGGAAAAGATTGTTTTATTCTTGGTTGCTTTTGGCACCTTGCCTATAGGCCACATGCCAGATTATTAGAAACATGCAGTGCTTGCTACCCCTGGCATGACTTTATCGTTTCCTTTTTACTCAGGACAAATATATTCTATTAAGTTTTGTAATTCATCTTTTTTTCCCGAGTCAAATATACAACGACAATGATTCATAAGATGATAAGACTGACATTAATCAACTATCCATTTACAAAAGATGAGATTGGCTCATTTTAATTGTATTTGCTGTAAACAAAAAGTATCAGTTTGTTTCTTTAGGAAAGTATAAGAACTAATAGCTTATAACCAAAATTTATAATGGTGCCTGTTTTAAAAACATTTCTAATTGACATATAAAAATATCAAATATATGTATTTATGTGCATATATGCATCATAGCATTAGTGACGTTATATGCAAATAAAATGTAAACCTTGCAATATATGTATCATCTCAAATATTTATCATTAGGACATTTTATTGGAAAAGGCTATATTTCTTCTATTATACAACAACTGTATTTGAGGAACAGTAAGTGGATGGCTTACAAACCAAATGTTATTTATATCTTTTATTTTTTGCTTTTAACAGAAAAGTGCTGCTAACTTTTTACTTGTCTTCCTAAAAATTATGAGTAGACCTGACTTTGTCTCTGAGCAGGTCAGTCAAAATCTTACAACAAAGAAATGTTCACCTTGCTGATACTTTGCATTCACATGTCTCAAGCAAATCATTAATAAAATACAGCACAGCACTGGTTTGTTATTCCACTGTTAAGTGTAAGAAGAGTTGAAGGGTTTTGAATATTTAGTTTTTGGAGTTCTTTGTGTATTGTAAATTTCTGTCTGATTCCTCTGCATTCTTGTGATCATTTCCTTTGCTGTTCAGAGAGAAACCCTTTAATTTCACAAATTCAATCTGTCAAGTGTAGGGATTATTTCCTACTCAAACTGATAAATTTGCCTAAGACTATCTCTTGAAGTCTTGTGCCTGTGTCTTCCACCAGTGCTTTTAAAGGATCAGATCCTATGTTAAGGCCTTTGACCCATTGTGAATTATTTTGTGGAGGAAGAAAAATGTGTGTCTAATTTCAGTTTCATTCTCCTATATGTGGATATCCAATTTTCTTAGACTCACTTGTTAAAGAGACAATTAGTATGCTAACCTTTCCTGGGGATCCTAAATGGAATAGCAATAAAGGTTGACATCAAGTATTTTTAAGGAGAGTTAACTGAGAGTCCTTCGGGTATACACCTAGGAATGTTAGAACTGGATATGACTATAGTTCTTTTTGTAAACTTTTTTAGAAAGTATTATGCAGTTTTCCAAAGTATTGGCATCTGTTTATACATTGATCAACAATGGATTTGGGTCCTCATGGTCTATATACTCACTATACTTTATTTTTTTGTTTTCTCAATGTCAATTGTTCTGAATATGGTAAGAAAAAAAGAATCTTGGAATCAATGTTAAATTTGAACTTTTTGAAGAATAAAAGTGTTAAATGATTTTTCAAGTATATACTTGTCATATGACTTTCAAAAGGGGGAAAACATCATTTGCTTCATTTTGTGAATTCCATAACAAGCAAATAATTTCTCAAGATAGGTACATGTGTGTGTGCACACATGACATGTTTGCTTATTTTTACCTTACAAATAATTTCTAAGATTAATTAGTTAATTTGTTTTACTTATTGTTTATGAATTTCATACAAGAAGTTTTGATCCAGTCTACTCTACATCCCTTTCCCTACAACTTCTCCCACTTAATCCTATGGCTTTCTCATCCCAATTTAATGATCATATTTTATAACTCACTGTAAGTAAGTAAGTAAGTAAGCAAGGAAGCAAGCAAGCAAGCAAGCAAGCAAATCAGTGGCTGCATCCCTAAAGAAACTATGTGCTTCCTCCGAAGCCATCTACTTCCCATAGCACTTTTAGTAGTCGTGAGACTTCCTTAACCACAACACTGTCCACCATGGATCGCATGCCAGTCAGTTCATGCGCTCAGAGTCCTGTTATGTTCAGAAAACACAGTTCCATTCAGTCCCAGTCCAGA
>PVIU01015917.1:35556-46934 GCA_004026605.1 Ondatra zibethicus
CCATTGTTATGATAAAAGATAAAATAGGTTGTAACTGTAATTCTTGCTTGATAAGTTTTGTTATGTAATTTTACTATGTTAAAGTTAAAGCCTTTCTTTTTTGTTTAAATAGAAAAAGGGGAAATGGTGTAGGAGGGTCTTCTATTTGTGTATTGCCCTCATTGGTTAAATAAAGAAAACTGCCTTGAAAAAAAAAAAGTCATCTGCTCAAGAAATGTGCTCAAGAGACAGAGAGCATCTGGTAGTTCTATTTATAGTTTTTGAGAAACCTCAAGATAAAGTTCCAAAGTAACTGCATTAATATACATTCCCACCAATAGTTACAAGACCTTCGTTTCCCATAAATTCATGCTAGCATTTGCTGTTTTTTATATTCCTGATGATGACCTTTCTGTTTGGGATGACATGGAATCTTAAGTAATTTTAATCTGGATTTTCCTGGTAGCTAATGATAATGAACACTTTTAAAAGTGTTTACTAGCTATTTGACTTTCTTCTTTTGAGAATTTTCTGTTTAATTCCATAGCCCATATTTTATTTGGGTTGTTTGTTGTCTTGAAGTCAAGGTTAAACTATCTGTAATTTCTAGATAGAAATTCTCTGTCAAATGTTTAGTTGGCAAAGATTTTTTTCCCCATTCTGTGGAATGCCTTTTCACTTGGTTTCCATATCTCTTCAATATAATGCTTGAAGTTCAAGCAATGGCAATAAGATAACATAAGGAGATCTTGGGGATTCAAATTGGAAAGGAAGAAGTCAAACTTTTGTTATTTACAGATGATATGACAGTGTACATAAGTGACCCCAAAAACTCTACCAAAGAACTTCTACAGCTGATAAATACCTTCAGTGATATGGCAGGAACCAAGATTAACTCAAAAAATCAGTAGCCATCCTATACACAAAGGACAAAGAAGTAGAGAGGGAAATCAGAGAAACATCACCTTTCATGATAGCCACAAATAGCATAAAGTATCTTGGAGTAACACTAACCAAGAAAGTGAAAAACCTATTTGACAAGATCTTTAAGTCTTTTAAGAAAGAAATTGAAGAGGATACCAGAAAATTGACAGATTTCCCATGCTCTTGGATTGGTAGGATCAACATACTAAAAATAGCAATTCTACCAAAGGCAATCTATAGATTCAATGCAATCCCCATCAAAATTCCAACAAAATTCTTCATAGACCTTGAGAGAACAATAATCAACTTTATATGGAAAAACAAAAAATCCAGGATAGCCAAAACAATCTTATACAATAAAGGAACTTCCAGAGGCATTACCATACCTGACATCAAGCTCTATTACAGAGCTACAGTGATAAAAACAGCTTGGCATTGGTATAAAAATAGAGACATTGACCAATGGAATCAAATTGAAGACCCGGATATTAATCCATACACCTATGAACACCTAATTTTTGAGAAAGAAGCTAAAATTATACAATGGAAGAAAGAAAGCATCTTTAACAAATGGTGCTGGCATAACTGGATGTCAACCTGTAGAAAAATGAAAATAGATCCATATCTATCACCATGCACAAAACTCAAGTCCAAATGGATTAAAGACCTCAATAAATCCGAACACACTGAGCCTGATACAAGAGAAAGTGGGAAGTAGCCTGGTGCAGTGCATGAGCACAGGAGACCACTTCCTATATTACCCCAATAGCACAGACAATAAGAGCAACAATGAATTAATGGGACCTCCTGAAACTGAGAAGCTTTTGTAAAGCAAAGGACACAGTCAGTAAGGCAAAAAGGCAACCTACTGAATGGGATAAGATCTTCACCAACTCCACACCAGACAAAGGACTGATCTCCAAAATATATAAAGAACTCATAAAACTTGATGTCAAAATAACAAATAATCCAATTTAAAATGGGGTACAGATATAAACAAAAAATTCTCAAACAGAAGAATATTTAATGTCCAAAAGATACTTAAGAAAATGTCCAACATCCTTAGCCATCAGGAAAATGCAAATCTAAATGACTCTAAGGTATCATTTTATACCTGTCAGAATGGCTAAGAACAAAAACGCCAATGATAGCTCAGGCTGAGGAGGTTGTGGAGAAAGAGGAAGACTCCTCCATTACTGGTGGGAATGTAAACTTGTACAGCCACTCTGGAAATAAGTATGGTGGTTTCTCAGAAAATTAAGAATCAACATACCTCAAGACCCAGCAATACCACTCTTGGGCATATACCCAAAGGATGCTCAATCATATTACAACATTTGTTCAACTGTGTTTATAGCAGCATTATTTGTAATAGCAAGAACCTAGAAACAACCTAGATGCCCCTCAAATAAAGAATGGATAAAGAAAATATGGTACATTTACACAATGCAGTACTACTCAGTCATAAAAAAATGACATCTTCAAATTTACATGCAAACAGATGGAACTAGAAAAAAACCATCCTACATGAGTTAACCCAAACCCAGAAAGATGAAGATTGCATGTACTCACTCATAAGTGGATACTGGCTGCAAACCTAAGATAATAAGCCTATAGTCCACAACACCAGAGAAGCTAAGTAACAAGGAGAACCCTAAGAGAAACATAAATAGATCCCCCTGGGAAGGGGAAATAGACAAGATTTCCTGAGAAAATTGGTAACAATGGGGTAGGAGAGAAGGGAGTGGAGAAGGGGAAGTATGAGGAGAGAAAACGAGAGGGGAGGAGAACTGGAGGGAATTGGATAGTCAAGATGGGGGATGACTGAGTCTGAGAACAAGGAAAGAGATATCTTGATTGAGGGGGTCATTATGGGGCTAGCAAGAAACTTGGCACTAAGCCTTACCCTCTCTCAGGAATGGATGAGGGTGGAGGAAAATAGAGGGAATGAGAGAAGGAGAGAGGGAACTGGGATTGGTATGTAAAATTTAAAAAAGATTGTTTTCTTTTTTCAAAAATATCAAATGGAAAAAAGGAAGAATATATAACAAATGGTGCTGACATAACTGTATATCAAAATGTAAAAGAATGAAAATTGACCCATATTTATCATCATGCACAAAACTCAAGTCCAAATGGATCAAAGACTTCAACATAAAGTCAGCTACACTGAACCTTATAGAAGAGAAAGTGGGAAGCACACTTGAATACATTGGCACAGGAGATCATTTCCTACATATAACCCCAGCAGCACAGACAATGAGAGAAACAATTAATAAATGGGACCTCCTGAAACTGAAAAGCTCTTGTAAAGCAAAGGACATGGTCAACAAGAAAAAATGACAGCCTACAGAATGGAAAAATATCCTCACTAACCCCACATCAGACAGAGGTCTGATCTCTAAAATATACAAAGAACTCAAGAAATTGGTCATCAAAAGAACGCATAATCCAATAAAAAAATGAAGTACAAACCTAAACAGAGAACTCTCAACAGAGGAATCTAAAATGGCTGAAAGATACTTAAGGAAATGTTCAATATCCTTAGTCATCAGAGAAAAGCAAATCCAAACAACTCTGAGATTCCATCTTACACCTATAAGAATGGCCAAGATCAAAAACACTGATGACAACTTATGCTGGAGAGGTTGTGGGGAAAAGGCAACACTTATGCATTGCTGGTACAGTCCCTTTGGATGTCAGTGTGGCGATTTCTCAGAAAATTAAGAAGCAACCTTCCTGAAGACCCAATAATACCACTTTTGGGTATATATCCAAAATGCTCAATCATGCCACAAGGACATGTGCTCAACTATGTTTATAGTAGCATTGTTTGTCATAGTCAGAACCTAGAAACAACCTAAATGCCCCTCAACTGAAGAACAGAGAAGAAAAATTTACACACTGAAGTACTACACAGCAGAAAAAAATAATGACATCTTGAATTTTGCAGGAAAATAGATGGAGCTAGAAAACATTATTTTGAGTGAGATAACCCAGACACAGAAAGGCAATTATCACATGTACTCAATCGTAGGTGATTTTTAAACATAAAGCAAAGAAAGGCAGCCTACAAACCACAATCCCAGAGAACTTAGACAACAATGAGGACACTAAGAAAGACTTACATAGATCTAATCTACATGGGAAGTAGAAAAAGACAAGATCTCCTCAGTAAATTGGGAGCATGGGGACCTTGGGAGAGGGTTGAAAAGGGAAGGGGAAAGGCAGGGAAGGGAGCAGAGAAAAATGTAGAGCTCAATAAAAATCAATAAAAAATTAAATAAATTTAATTTTTTAAAAAAGAAACCTGGCACTAGAGAATTCCCCAGGAATCCACAAGGATGACCCCAGCTAAGACCCTAAGCAATAGTGAAGATGGTGCCAGAACTGGCCTTGCCCTGTAATCAGATTAATGACTATCTTAAATGTCAGCATAGAACATTTATCCAGAAACTGATGGAGGCAGAAGTAGAGAATCACAACAGCACATTGGGTTGGGCTCCCAAAGTCCTGTTGAACAATGAGAGGAGTGAGAATATGAGCAAAGAGGTCAAGACTATGATGGGGATACCCACTAAAACAGCTTACCTGAGCTAATGGGAACTCGCAAACTCTGGCAGGGCAGGTAAGGAACCAGTATAGGACAAATCTAGGCCTTTAGAATATGGGTGACAAGTGTATAGCTGGGGCATACTTAGAGGCCACTGGCAGTGGGACCAGGATTTATCCCTACTGCTTGTTCTGGCTTTTTGGAACTCATTTTCTTTGGGGAGATACCTTGATCAGCTTACATATAGTAGAGAGGGCTTTGGTTCTTCCTCAAAGCAATGTACCTTACCCTCTCTGAGAAGTGGATGGGGGTGGGGTGGAGGGAAGGTGAAGGAAATGGGAGGAGGGAAGGGAGTGAGAACTGGGATTGGTATGTAAAATGAAAAAAGAGAAATTTTTAATAAAATAAAAATATGAAAATAAAAACATATAAAAAACAAAAACAAAAAGAAAGCAAAAAAACCTAAATAGGTATCAATGGTGTAGTGTACATATTTTAGTTTTATAGAATTCTGCCAGATTTAATTCCTTTGAGTACCCTTTGGGTTACTTCCTTCAGGTAGTGGTGTTTGGTTATAAAAATAACAAGTAGGACATCTCCTTACAATTTCCATGGCTTGTTGTCATGTAATGAAAAGGTCCTTTTTTAAACCTTTGCTGTTAATATTATGCTTTTTATAAAGTTCTGAGGCCTTCAGCACATTTCCAATAAATAATTGATTGATTTCTGCATTACCTTCTACTGGTAGATCTGGCAGACACATATGGGATGAGATGTGTTATATATATATATATGGGATAATGCCTATTTCTGTTTATATCTTGTACCTGAATAAATAATAAAGTCAATTATATATCATCTGATATAAATTCAGTGGTTTCAATATTTAAAACAACTCTTTCTGCATATTGTGAATCAGCAACTATGTTGAGAGGTTACTTAAAATCCCTTAGTACCATTAGAATAGCATATAATACTGACTTAGAGAATTCCAAGGCATGGTAGATTCTTCAATACGCTGAGCATCTAGTTGTTCCTGTACCAGCTGTTCTAAGTCAGCAGTTTCTCTTTTGTTAAAGGACACTGCTTGACTGATATAGGTTTTCTTGTTAACCATTTTAAGGGTAGGGCCATTGTTACCTCTGAGAGTTTTGCAGTTGTTGTTCTGTGTTTTTGTACAGCCTGAATGGTCAGTGACTGTTGTAAGGAGGCTGCTTGTTTGTTTCCTGGCCGCCCAGACTCCCAAAATAACCACAAAGAAACTGTACTAATTAAATCACTGCTTGGCCTTTTAGCTCTAACTTCTTATTGGCTAACTCTTAAATCTTAATTTAACCCATCTTTAGTAATCTGTGTATTACCACGTGGCAGTGGCTTACCAGGTGAAGTACCTGCATCTGTCTCCAGTCAGGGCTACATGGCTTGTCCTAAACTCTGCCTTCTTTCTCCCAGCATTCAGTTTAGCTTTCCCTGCCTATATAAGTTCTGCCCTATCAACAGGCCAAGGCCTTTGGCCTTTATTCATCAATGGTATTCACAGCATACAGAAGGGAAACCTACATCAGGTGATTTTTTTTATAGTACCCAGAAACATGAATTGGTTTATGGTCTGTTTCTGAGACTTCAAGATTGTTAATCTGGGTAATCCCTTGTTGTAACATATCACAACCCCATATATGCACTGCTATTTTAACCACATATGGCCTTAGCCTTCATCTCTGTCCTTTTGTCACTATGCAATCAACTCATCTCTTTCTTTGTTTTACCAGAGATAGGGTTCCAATTCCTAGGAAATGAACATCTGCTTCCTGAAGAGGCCAATTCAGATGCCAAAATTCTGGAGTAATAATAGTTACATCTGCATCTGTGTCTAGCAATCCTTCAATTATAACATTTATTCTCTCTATTTTGATCTTCGATCATTTATAAACATCTGCCAAAATATACATTTTCTATTTTATATTGGAATTTTTGATTCATCCTCCATGGTTATTCTATCACGCAGATCAGTATGGTTTTTTACAATAGGCACTGGATTTTCTAATTTTTCTGGGGAGGCATGTCTTCCATATTGAGTGGGAATGACTAGACCACTTTCAACCTGGGGGTCTGTGAGAGGCCCCCAAAGGAGTTTTCCAATGGTAATGTGTTACCTTTTGGTTTCTTTTTGAACTACATTTATTGGTCAAATGTCGGCCTTTACTGCATCTTCTGCATTATGCATTATGCAGAAGATTGGGGCCTTCTATTTCTGTCATTCCCAGAAGAAAAGTTATTTCTAGGAATTCCCTGACTACAATACCTTCTCAGATGCTCTATTCTACCACAATTAAGACATTTGGTATTTTGATGCCTCTTCATACCTTTGGAAATCATTTCTTGTACCCAGGCCTCAGTGTTATAGTCAAAGGACTCAACATTGGCTGTATGTAGGATCCATTCATCCACTGGTCATTATCTGAGCTTTAAGGACCCAAATATCTTTTTGCATTCTGAATTAGCATTTTCAAAGTCAGAGTTTCAATGAGTACTCATCTAGTTTCTGGATCTGCGACCCCTATTTGTACAGATTTATTTAATCTTTGCAAAAATGCGCTAAATGGCTCTCTTGGGCTTTGTATAACCTTAGTATATGATTCAATTCTTTTTCCTATTCTTGAATCTTGTTACAAGCAGTCAAGACTGCTATACAACATAAGGACAAGCTATGTTCATTGTATATAACTTCACTATCCAAATAAGAACAACATCCCTCACCAGGAACTTGATCTTGGGAGGCCTCAAAACCTCTGACTCTACCTTGATGTTCAAGTGCTTTAGCTTCCTCTCTCCAATAACTTTTCCACTGTAGCTATGGAACATCTAATACAGCTGAAACTAATTGAAGCCAATTAATGTGAAATAACCTTATTTCTTGAAGCCCACATCTTTACCAATTGCCTCACATATAATGGACGCAGGCCATAAGATATTACTGCTTCCTTAGTATCTTTTAGACCTTTCATACGTATAGGTTACCATTTATATTCTGTATGTCCTTTTAGGTATTTACTATTTGTTGGTTTTTCAGAAAAGTAATAGGATAAGTAACTAAAACTCTTGGTAAGTCATCTCTGACTCTGACAGGTACTGGTGATGTTATGTCTTTACTTTTGTCTTCAGTCTGTACATCATTTCCTTGCTTATCAGTTCTGACAAGTTCTTCAGTTGTTTCAACTCTGCACATCACTGTCTTGTAGAGTGTGAATTTCTTGATCTGTGAATTATTTCTAACAATTCCATCAATAAATTAACTTCTGATTCATCATGTACATATTATTCCAAGTCTTTAAGTTTTTCCATTAATGATATCATCTCATCCTTAGAGATTATTTGGATCACATGTAGGTTGCCTTCCAAGAGTGATGTTTTGTCTGCTAACTTAATATAACTTTCAGTACCATTCTGTAAGGTTTAATAACCTATTGTCATGGAGTGAATTTTACCTGTCAAATTATGGTTATCATTTTCAATGGTATGAATCCTTTCAGCCAACTTCTCATTACTAGTCTGAAAAGTCTGTATCATTTCTAAAAGTTTATCATTCTTAACTCTGTTATCAAACCATTTATTTAAGTATATAATATGAAATTACAATCTAATAACAGCTTGTCCCAGGGAGGTAATGTACCTCTTCTAGAATTCCCTCCATAGTAGAAATGAAAAGGTTTTAAATTCCTGAATGGTGATATTGTCTGCCATTATCAGATGACTCACTTCCTTTAAAATTCTGGCTCAGGTGAGAATTTTAAGGTTTAATAGGAATATGAACCAGCAGGTGTTACAGTTATACCATTAATATAAAGCAGTCCAGAGACACTGGAACTCTGGTCTTACTTGTCCCAGTGTTACTAACTTGTGGATTTTCTAAGCAGAAATCAAAACCAAACTGAACGGATTTTTGTTAAAGAGATGCTGGTCAGGGCAGCTGTGCAGTAGGTACACAGGGCAGGCCATGGGAGTCACAGGAAGCTGTGGTAGCTGCCTGTGAGCCACACATGGAGTTGGCTGCAAGCCACAGGCACTGAGGGAGCCACAGGAAGCTGCAAGGGGGCCACAAGAAGCTATGTGGGTGCTGTGCAGAGTGACAGCAAGTCAAGGAGCCACAGGAAGCCACAGGTGTATGGGCAGGGCAGGAGAGAAAGCTAAGCTGGAGTAGATGGGAACTGGGAGCTCTAGTTTTTCTCCTGAACACAGGGGGCTAGGTTTGGATCAAGCTCTGGCCTATGCCAGTGGCAAAAAAAGACTCAGGCAAATGGTCTTTTTGTGAGTTCATACCCCAAACGTTGGGTACCAAATGTAGCATAATTAATAAAAACCCAAAGACAGATATTGGGGTTCAATGTGAAGGTCAGAAAAACAAAACAGCCAGATACTGGCTCTTACCGCTACCTCAGTCCAAAAATGGTGATACTGCCTCCAGGAATCCTCAGAATGAGACTGTGTCTGAGAACTGCTGAAGGAACAGAACAAACTCCATTTAGAGAAAGAACTCCATTTTAGACCAGACCTAACTAAGGGGGTAATTGCAGCCCAGCAAAGTCATAAACATTCCCAAGAAACTGTGCCTGCCCTGGTCAAAGTGACCCACCAGGGTGACCATACAGCATGTGCTTGCTTCAAATGTCCTTGTAGGTACCTGATTAACAAGTGGTTTAACTGTTTTGAAATTCCCCTATACTTCAACTAACAAAGTCAAAGTATATACTTTTTGGTATACTTTACCCAATCCTGAAATGTTAAGGCTTGTGCCACAGGGCCTTGTGGTTTTTCCCTTTAAAGTTCTCTAACTTTGAAGCCACAAGACCATTCTCTCCTGCCTACTGCAGTGGTGTTTTGGATTACGGTCTGAGTCAGCTAACTTGTAATCAATAAAACCCAGTGTGCTTGCATTGGATACCGGCTCTGTGGTGGTCTTGTTTGGGGGTCCTGTGATGTGGGCATGACATTTGGGGGCTCATCTAGGATACCCCAAGACCCCCAGATCCTGGCCCAAGGGGTTTCTAATCAACCTTACTGGTCTCTTTGTTTGTCTTGGTCTCCACCCCTGTCTTTGTGTTGTGTTGGCCCTTTCATGTTCTGAAGGGCGCAGAGTGTGTGATGTGGTCCAGTAATAGTTGAGATCAGAGGCAAAGTGGATTAGAGTCCCTAAGAATGCCAATCCCTTGCTGTTTTTAAAACTTTTTCTGTCATCTTATTTGTCTTCTTATATTGTCATCTTCTCCTGTGCCCTTGGTCTTTTGTATTGTGTTTCTGTATTTGTGTTTCTGACTTACTGACGCTATGGGACAGATGACACTTTCTCTTAACCCACTTCCTGGATGTGAGCTCAGGTACCTTACAATTTGTCAGTACTGATTGTGTAGAGTTTTGGGGGGAGAAGGGAAGAGCTTGAATGTGGAGAAAAGGAGGAGACAGAGGGATGCCTCTTCAGAAGGAAGGCAGTGGGAGTGGAGCAGGCCCTGTTTCTGTATCTTGAGGGTTGCACAGAAATGCACATATATGAAGGAGGGAGAGACCTGCATGAAGAAGGCAGGGAACTGACTGCTTGCAGTTGAAAACAGCATGAATATAAAACATAGGATCTGAGATGTGACCAGAGAAAAGTTAACAAAAATAATTTCAGGAACATTGGCAGCCAAGGACCCACTCTGTGCCCACCAGTACTGCTCCTCCACTTTTCCTTCCTAAGTCAAGTTTTTCTTCATTGTGATAACAGTCAAGTTAACTGGTTAACAGTTTCCCATCTTAATCCTTTTCTATCTTGATACTGCTTGAAATAGAAATGTTAAATTATACCAACCTGTATGCTTTGTGAAGAGTGGATTTAAAATTAAATGTCAAAAATGCACTATGCATAGGAAAAATTATGCTTTCGTTTCCAGATGAAAAGAAGCATATTTCTGCTTTTGTTTTAAATATTATACCTATGCAATGTTCTAGACTATGGGAAGAAATCACAGAAAAAGACTTTGATGGAAATTTTCATGTTGTCTGGGAAATGAGAGAAAAGACAAAAAAGTTCATGATGGATGTTTTTATGTTATCTGGAAAGCAAGAGAAGGCAAGAGACAAGAATAGTAAAGAGAAGAAAAGGAAAAGAGGAGTTTATCTAAAAATGTCTGATTAAAACTGAGGAAAAAGATATAGAGGGCCAGATCAGAAAATTGTAGAACATATATGAATGTCGTGGAAGGAATGAGAAAAGTTGTACAAAGCTAGAGAATGTGAAATAGGTTTACTGGCCCCCTGCAAGATTGCCCTTTCCTCTGTGGGGCCTTGGAACCCCAGGACTCTCTTCCTGTGCTGAAATTGGAGGTGAGACTGGTAAGGTTGTGTGTGCCTGGCGGTAAGGTCCCCACAGGCCTCTTTGTTCCACACGACGCTGCACCACCACTTGCAAGATTGCCCTTTCTCCTGTTGGGCCTTGGAACCCCAGGACTCTCTCTTCCTGTGCTGAGATCGGAGGTGCAGACTGGTAAGGTTGTGCACGCCTGGTGGTAAGGTCCCCACAGGCCTCTTTGTTCCACATGACCCTGCACCCCCCTCCCCTGCAAGATTGCCCTTTTTCTGTGGGGCCTTGGAACCCCAGGTCTCTCTTTTCCTGTGCTGAGATCGGAGGTCCAGACTGGTAAGGTTGTGCGGGCCTGGCAGTAAGGTCCCCGCGGGCCTCTTTGTTGCATACTGCAGGGAGCCGCAGGCAAAACGCCATTACAAGATGGCGATTTCACCCTGGCAGTTCAGAGGTAAACAATTCCATATTTGGCAATGCTCCAGGACTGAGTGTCCAGGCGCTTCCCGAATGCGTTTCAACCTTGGGGGTCCCTATCCAATCCTGAGGGTCCTGGTGTCCACAGGCTTATCTGCAGCCAATTGAGGTTCG